>VMTU01000086.1:0-133779 GCA_016759055.1 Paramecium bursaria
TAAATACAAATACTGAAGTCATAGAGTCGCAATTTAAACTAAAATTCGTTTGTAATATATGCAATACTTATATAAAGCATAGTGATATATATAATCACGTTGTAAATTGCAGATATTAAGATAGACTTGATGATTTTGAAAAAATTAAAAAATAGTTACGAAAGAAGATCAAGAATTTAGACAAAACGAAATGTTATATAATTCAGAATGACATTTATCTTTCCTAAAAAATTCGAGAGTCCAAAATCACCTCCTAGAAATATTTACAAAGACTTGAATTAATAAATTCCGAGTATAAAATAGTGGATTAAGACTAAGAATTAGATTTAGGTTAAGAATAGCTAAAGATAAAGTTAAGATTTAGGATTAGGTTTGGCTTAAGTTGAACAGCATAGGTGAAATTTATATCTATATAATTTGGTTTGCTAAAGTAATAAAGTATGAAATTAAAAATATAATTGAAAATAATCACCCTTTCTCTTATTTCTTTTTTATATAACCTGAATCTCATTTCTTATATTTATCATATAAATATAATAATGGCAATTTTTGTAAATAAATATTCATAAACTAGCATAAATATTTTACACCTCATTTTTGGATAGAACATTATTTTTATGAGACTTTGTTTGTAATTACATGCATTATATTCACACTAAATTATTTATATGGTTCAAAAACTAATAATCTGATTGCATCTAAACATTTCAATATGATGAAATAATATGTTGAGTAATAATTTAAAAATGTTGGTAAATTCAAAGGATCACAAGATTATTAATTATATCATTAAGATAATCCTCATATTTTTAAACTTTATGCATCTGATCATACTTATATAAATTTTTGCTTAATAAGTTTATATGTATTATTTGTTTTTTATTATAAGTTGAGCTCGAGAGAGAATTTATTCATATAATATGGATACGATTTCTTATTCCCACATAAAGAGAGGGTGCTGATTGAATTAGGGGTTTAAATGATATATAGAGGATCAATTTGCTTCGGTATAACAAGATAATCATAAATTAAAAAAATATAAAAGGAAGGGTACGAAGATTTGAAGAATCTATGCCATGTAATTATCATATACAAATTTAAAATTCTAGTAATTAAAAGTACCAAACTTAAATAGTGAGTTTTAAGTACTAACTGAGTTTGATGAAATAGCCTACTAAATATGTACAGATGAGATTATTTAAACATTAAATGAATTAGAAAAGTCAATACACATAGTATATGTTTCTGATGTTGATAAAGATCCTTCAGGGTAAGAAATAATATATCAATATAAGTAAGGTGTAATTAAGAATTATGACAAACTTATAATAATCACCAGATTATTAGACTCTATTTAAATTGGTTGCTTTATTAGCTCGATAAATTAATATGCTCAAGCTAGATTAAAAAGTATATTGATTTTAAGATATTTAGAAACAATACAGAGCCTAACAAAATAGAAGAAAGTTTAATTCAAAGTATAATTGATTATTGATTTATTAAAAATAATTATGTACCAAGACAGTAGTTCTTTTTTTGAGTATTAACTTCATGTATTGTAGAAATCTAAGTAGAATACAATGTAAAACACTAAATAGTAATAATGAAGAAATGGCTTAGCATATAGACAATATTTCTTATATTTGTTTGAAAGAGAAATGTAAATTAAGATTTTAGGGATACTGTGTCAAATGCGTATAATAGAGGCATCATAATCATGAGTAAATTCTTATATCGGATGTTATTATAAATTTCAAATAAAGTGACAAAGCAATAAAGGATCCACTTGAAGAGGTGATTGAATCCATAAAGGGAATTTAAAATAAGTTTATAAAGATTTTTGGTACAATAATATAAACATTTGAAGATTAACTAAAAGAGAAATATCATCAATTGAATTCTTTTTAAAACATGTATTTTCATAGAAGTTAGAAGGAATTATAGATTGGTCTTGATTGTGGCTAAGTATACTTAGTATTATCTGAATTAGATAGTTTATTTACTTCAGAGAATAGAGAGATGTTTATATCAAATTCAAATCTTATAAGTGGCACTGTAGGAAAAACATAATACAATTTATAATAAAAGTAAATAATCTAACTTTTAAATTCTACAACTAAAGAATTATCAAAAGTATCTAAAAGTTTGTAATAATTCGATTTAGGAAATGAAATTAATAAAAAATCTCTATTTAGGTTCAAAGATTTAGATGAACTTATGGCAAAAAGTATAGAGTTATAAAATACAGTTAGTAGCTGCTTTAAATTTAAACTACATCCTGATAAATAACTAAAATCTATATTCGTTTTAGGATTATATTTACCTCTTCTAAAGAGATTTGATAACAAACTTAAAATATAAATTTAGATCAGAAAAAATATTGTAAAAAGTTATCCTCTCTTACAAAAAGATATAGAATTAATTCATAATGAATTACTAAAAAATTGTCCTGCATTTTAAGACAGATATTTTATTGATTTTAAAGATTTTAAAGTAATTGAATTAAAAGATAATGACTTAATAATTATTTCAATTAAACCTTCTTAAATTATTGAATTTCGTAAATTCAGATCATCTCAAGGTATGGATTACTTAGAGAGCTACCAAGAGTTTTTGAGAGACTAGAACGAGTTTGTAAATGATTAAATTATAGGTGGATTTTTTGTATAAGAAAATTATGATTGATAAATATAAAATTTTAATTTAACGATTACTTTTTTATGGATTCAATTCTTATTTGTGTTTCTGGATTAGGGACAGACATGAGAGTGTCGTATCCAGATAATGGAGTCGTTTAAATGAATTACTCCTAATTGAATGAACTCAATGTAATAGATTACACTTTATTTAGTTTACTAGTTATAATTAATAAGGACAGGTCATATCATATTTTGAAGTAGATAATATTATAGCAATCAAGATTTAAACTCAAGAAGCAATAATATAAATGGATGCAATGAAATTATAATTTACTCTATAATGTATTGTCATTCCAGACGAGGAGTCGATTTTAGTGTCTATAAACAATTAAAATGTTATTACTGTCCATTCCCTTGATAAAATGTTATGCACTTACAAACCAGATCTTGAAACAATTCCAGAAGAGAGAGAAGAAATTTCCTAATAAGACATCTCCAAAAGGATTAATAACTATCAAAGTCCTCTAAAAAAGAAGGAAAATTAAAGTAGGACTTAGAGAAAGCGCAAACACCCAGATCATAATGACAAAGAGAATAAATAATAAATTAATTAAAAAAAGTTTTCACCTTATAGATAAAAATAGAGTCTAAGTCCCAAAAGAACTCCTCCTAAGAAAAGTCCACTTAAAGATAACATTTTGAAGAAGAGTGGCAATAAGAGTCCAATTAAGAAAAGTCCATAGAAAAAGAGTCCAGGAAAATACTCTAAGAAGCCTGTTGAACGGAAAAAAGGAAAATCTATAAGTGGAGAAAACAATCCTGTTGATGTGCTACTTGCATAATTGATTTCATAAAACAATAAGAAGAAACGTCCTAAAAAATTTGTTGTGAGACCAAAGATGGATAGCGAAGGCATTATTGATCGTCAATGGCTTGAAGAGGAATTAATTAATGAAGATCTTTGAATATAAAAACCTATGAAAATAATTTTGCAGAATGATATTAAATTAATTTATTTTAGAAAAAAATAAAATGTTCATATTGTTGCTTTTAGGTGTTGCATATACATAGAGGGTTACTTATTCATGCCCATCATCTTATTATTGGACAGGATAGACGTGTATGCCATGTTAGACAGGATGCAGCTGCAACTCATACCTAGGATGCTCGTCAACTCTTAGTTGTTCATCAGGATAAGTTTTGCAAGATGGAGTTTGTTAAAATTGCCCAACTGGATGCTCGTAATGCTCTGTGACTGGAGATGATGGATTCACCTGCTCTACATGCACTTCTGGATATTAGTTGATAAGTAAGATAATATATTTTAAAATTAAAAGACAAAATATGTGTGGAATTGACTTATGATAATTCAAATGACGGTGGATTCCAAACTTCATTATGGGGAACACCAACTTGGACCATTCCTAGTGGATTATCAGGATACACTGCAACCTACACCGATTGTTCTTTGTTGAGCACCACTACATCCCTCTGTATTAAATGCCCAAGCGGATATTTCTTAAATGAAATTTTACAATGTGAATCATGTATACCAAGTTGCACATCATGTACTGGAAGAGGAATATGTTCAACATGTGCTGCCGGAACTTACTGGAACCCTAATGCATCTGCTATATAAACATCAGGTATTTTTATGAATTTATATAACAAAAATAGCTGGAAGTGGTAGTGGAGCTTGTTCAGCCTGTACAGCCAATTTTGCTGCCACATGTGATTCAACTGGATTAATTCCTCTCACTTGTTTAACTGGATACTATTTAACTGCTAGCCCAGCCACTTGTTCTTAGTGTTCATAATACTGTAGTGTATGCACTAGTGCTACAAGTTGTACTACTTGCGTCGATGGTGCTTATTTAAATGCTGGAACTTGTAACTTATGTTATGGAAACTCTGCTGGTGCTGCTTACACATGCTAATTTTGCAACACTGGTAAATCAACATCTTGTAATACTTGTTTCACAGGTAAATATATATATTTAGCATAGGTTATATGATTGTTGGAAATGGATGTTAGTCTTGCTCAACCATAAATGCATGTTTGACTTGTTCCACCAAATCAAATGCATTAATTTGCACAGTATGTTAAAATGGATATTATTTGGCCAACGGAGCTTGTGTTTCCTGTTCATCAGTTTCACCAAATTACTAATTGTGTAAAAATAGCGATGAATCGTCTGCTACAGCAAATGTATCACCAACTTAATGTGCAACTGTGACATCAACAGCTCCATTCCCTGCAGTAATATTATAGTTTTAATTTCTAGTCTAATTATTTCTTAGTATAAACTGAAGGAAACACAAGCAAGATGACTTGTTAAGCTAATACAAATGGATGCTTGTAAATGACCAATTCTTCAGGTAATTGCTCATCCTGTGTTGATGCTTATGTTCTTGTAGGAGTTTCCTGCGTTGCTTGCAGTACTGTCGCTGGATGCTTAACATGCACTGCTCCAGGCTCAGGTAGCACAATTCCAGTATGCAAAACTTGTCAATCAGGATATTATTTATAAAATAGTAAACAAGTATATTATAAATCATAGATACCTGCACATAATGCACATCAGGATGCTCAGTATGCGGTAGCACTGGATGCACAACATGTTTAACTGGATATTTACTATCAAGCAGTACTTGCAATGCTTGCTCAATCACCTATTGTGCCACATGCCCAACATCAATTGTAAAATAATATAATTATTTTTTAATTAGTCAACCTGTGCAACATGCTAGCCACAATTTTATTTATATACTCCATCTGGTTCTGGTTAGGTTTAGTAATGTTTACTTTGCCCTCCTGGATGTTCTGATTGTCAAACATAATAAGGTTAAGCTTGTACAACATGTTTGAGTGGTTTCTACAAATATGTAAGATACAAAAATTATAATTTTAGGGAAATGGATGTACACCAGGATCATAATATTGTGCAGTATATAATTCCGATGGTACATGCAAATAATGCATCTATGGAGCATATGTAAATGAAGGAAGTTGCTATCCATGTATATCAACAGATGCAGGAGTAATATTTATTTTTAAATTTTTAGTATGTTTGTTAGAGTGCTTGGATCATGTCAATATTAATTGTATTTTTGATTATTTGATATATCAATACAACTTTTTCAGTCTTCCTTCTTTTCTTTGGCAACAATCTTTAAGATTTTTAGAAATAATCTAATAATATCTGTGTAGAGCATTAAAGATCCGTGAACATAGTCGTCGATGGAAAGTAATTTCTCATTACTTGGATCAGAAATCAATTTTATGTCAATTATCTAAATAAATATTGAATTAGTACGATGTATATTCCCATTACTAATCCTATTGCTAATTATTCAAAGATTGATTCTACTCTATTTCCTGATATCCATCTATATAAAGATGTAAACACCAAAGCCGAAGTCAGAGTTAACACTAAGTTAAGTTTGTTAAAAAAAATACATATTCCGAAAAAGGAACTAATTTCTGTTCTTGAGTTCCACGCATAGGCACTTAATGTAAATGTAATAACAACTGTCACATAGAATGCTAATTTAACGTCCTCGTAGTTGTATAACATGACTGCATTGGCTACTAGAATCGATTCTGAAATGGTGAAAATGCTCAATAGGATGATATTTTTTGGGAACTATCTAGATGCCTCTATTTTGTTAATAAAATGTTATAAGTACGTCTAGAGAATGATAACCATAACGCACTAACCAATACTAAAACAAAAGATGGTATGGCTAAATATTTGGCTACCTAATAGAATACGGGTGAGCTAAATGCTAAAAATGAGGCTAATGTTGTGACGGATAGTTGGATAAAAACTATAGTAAGGACTTTTCTGGTGAATTCTACTCTTGGATTGACTAAAGAGATGTCAATTTTCTCTCCCTCATATTGAGGAACATATTGATATGACGCTTTCATTTCTTTTAAATATTTAATAAATATATTGAATAATTAAAATTAAATTTAATGGAAGGTGGAGCAGACACATAGGCAGGTCATGAATTACATGTGTAATTAGTTGATGACAAAATAAAAGAGTATCCTCTTAAGGATAGACTTAAGCTGATTGCATTAAATAATTTGCAATAAGAAAAACAAAAATTAGATGAAGAATTAGATGAAAAGATCAGACTTCTACATAAAGAAAATGATATTGCTTCACTTCCCATCTAAGCAGAGGTCAGACAAATCATTGAGGGCTAAAGACCACTAAGTCAAGAAGAGCTCTAAAACTTACAGGAATTCTTTACTTAAGAAGAAATACAGGCTTTAGATAAAAATATTTAAGAGCCAATCGAAAATTATTGGGGTTAGGCACTATTCAATTGCAATGCACTGGGACATGTTTGGGGAGAGAAGGATAAAGAGATCCTTAAATATCTCACTGCTGTTGAATTAGAGATGAGCAATGACACAGAAGTGTTCACACTTAAGTTCTAATTTAAAGATAATGAATACTTCAAAAACAAAGAGCTCTTCAAGAAATTTATCTTGGAGGCTGGAGAGGAATTCCCCAAAAAGACAGAAGGCACTGAAATCGAGTGGAATGATGGCAAAGATGTGACCACTAAAGTTGTTGAAAAGAAATAAAAAAATAAGAAAACTGGAGCCACCAGAGTTGTAAAGAAGAAAGAATAAGTCCTAAGCTTCTTTAACTTTTTCAAAACAACTAAAGACAATGATGATGATGATGTAAATATTTAATTTAAAAATTATCTAGGATATTGAATAGGATTATGAAATAGGCAAAACTATTGCTGAGGAAGTGATTCCCTACAGTTTGGAATATTATCTTGGAATCAACCCTGAGGATGACGACTTTGAAGATTGCGATGAAGAGGATGATGATGAAGACGATGATGAAAAGGACAATGATACATCAGAAGATGATAAAAAAGATAAAAAGGTATAATATAATTTAATTGTTATCAGAATAGAAAGAAAAGTGGTGCTGATGAAGATGAGGAGAAAAAGAAAAAGCCCAGAAAGAAGAGTGGTGATGAAGGTAAAGGAGGTGCTAAATAATAAGAATGCAAATAATAATGATATATCTATGAAAAATAAGAGATTTATTTTATTTAGAAAGTCTTTGTGTATTATATTATCTTTTTATTTTTTTCTCACTTAATATAATATGATAAGATTTTAAAATCATATATTAATGATGGATATTATTTAACGATAATTCAATATTTATTTCTAAAAAAATCATGGCTAAGTGCTTGCTTTGCGTTTATTCTTATTTTAGGATCTACTTAGAGCATCAATTTAATCAAATCCAATAGTTCCATGTTTTTCACTACAGCCTAGATTGTACTCATATTGTTAATTTTATCTAATTCATAAGAGGTCGAGGGAAATTTCAAAAATGAATCATTTAATTAGTAGTCATTGAAGTATGATTCAATACAAGAATTTTGTATCATATTTAATGGCAGTGGTCCGCAAGCTTTTTCAATTAAAGCCAGATGAATGTAATCATCGTTTCCAGTTTAGAAGAAAATCTTTCCAGTAAACAACTCAATAGCTGTGCATCCTAGACTCCAGATATCACTATTCTTAAACCATTATTTTCCTAATATGACTTCAGGAGCCCTATATGATCTAGTATTAATTATGGTATCATGAGGTTCATCGTCTTTTGTAGCAGCTCCTAAATCGATAATTTTAATTGAATATTCTTCAATAACTGATGAATGACTCTATAATAAGATATTATGAGGTTTTAAGTCTGTGTGAGTGTAACCTATTTCGTGCATGAAGTCTATCCCTTGCAAACAATCACTTAGTATCTTTTAGATGGCTTTAATTGAAAATTATCGTTTGTCTACCTTCATCCAATCAGATAGTGATAATCCGAGCTATTAAATATAATAAAATATACATCTTCGAAAACTAAACAATAGGAATTTCTGTGATCAAAGGATTCTTCAACATGAATAATTTTTTGTTGTCCAGGATGACAAGAATCCTATGATTGAATTTAATTTAAAATTTCATATTCTATTTTTGCATTATAAACATGCCGCCTGTTTGGCTTTATTATTTTAATTGCCTTATATGAGTATGAATTCATATCAAAAACCCTCAGAACTCTACCGAATGTTCCATCTTAGATGATTTCTTTAGGAAAATATCTCTAATTAAATATTTCATCAGGTTTAATCTTGTAATGTTCATTTTTATTCTATTTTTTATCAATACTCCTACTCCTATCTCTCATAATTTTTTATAATAGATACGCTCATCATGAGTTCCAATATTTCAAAGAAAATTTTTACCGTGCAAAAATAAGATTTTTCCCCTATATTAGTTTTTAATAAAATAACTATAATCTTATAATTGAGTATCACAAACTTTTGCAAAAAAACTTTGTCTTTAGACTCTTGTACACCGGGGTTGGTGTTCATGATGTTAAATTTAATAAGTCTCACTTTCCTTTGATACAGATTTTCAGTGGATAAATTTGATTTATCTGGATTTTTTGTTAAAAATATCAAATAATCCTAAGGTCTTATAGCTGAGAAAGTAAAATTTCTGAAGCCAAACTTAATATTCCATCAAAATCTAATATTTCTATATTCCTATCTCCCCATATATATTTTACAATTATTATTATTAATAAATGTCATTCATAAGAAAATTAGCTAGAATTTTAATATGTCTCAGCTTCCTTTTATTAGGGGTAAATCAATTGCAGCATCCTCAGCAAGCAATATTGGATACCGAAAGAAGAATGAAAGACTTTAATAAGTTTTCCAACTAACATACGAAGCAATATTTTACTTTACAAGTATTAAAATATATTTATTAAAAGGACACTGATCCTAAATATATTCCAGCCATCGTATTTGGATGTGCTGTATTAAAAATTCTTGTTGGCATTGGATCATTATACAAATCAACATTAGCTGTAATTTCTGGATCATTATATATGATAAGTGCAATTTTTGTGGTCTCAAATCCTTTTGTTTATAGTTGGACTTACTCTATCGGTTTTTTGGGAATGTTAGGGGCTTTATTATTAGTAAGAAATTGAATTTTTAATATTTATTTATCTTTTTCATTAAATTTGATCAACAAATATGATACTTCCATCTACTGCACCATAATCTGCCAATGTCATGTCCTTTCCATCCATTAACACTACTTCTGACTCATTGTCGACCTGAATTGAGACCTAAACAGACTTCAATGGTATGTTTGATAATTTTGCCACAACTTATTTAACAGGAAATATTCCTGTATTACTCATGAATTTCTTATCAGTTGGCTTGTCTTTAAGTTTTCCTACTTTGTCAATTATTTTGACTGTGCAGTATTAGGCTTACGCTTATTTTGGTTTTTATTAAAATTATCCCTTTACTGTTGGATCAATCTCATAAGGGTTTCCATACTTCTTAACTAAATATTATATTCTAGGGTGTTTAACTTCAGCATATTTCATGAAATCTTCATAATCATAATAATAATGTTTGGCTTATTTAAGTATGAAATATTCTTCAAATGCCGACTTTAAATAGAATATCTCTGAATCCTTTCTTTCAAATTTTGAGATTTATGATCCATTAATTACCATTAAATTACCTAATTCTGCTATGCCTCTCTGTCTCACGTATAATTTTCCAAACTTCTCTTAAATTAAATTATGTTTTATTGACAGAGTTTCTAATGGACTGTTTGAAATTTAAGAAAAGCAAATGGGATCAATTAGTTTATTATGATCTATCTGAAGATGTTTTAAATTTGTAAATCTAATTAATAATATTATTACTTTGTCAATTTCTATAACTCTGTAAATTCGTTTCTATTGAGTATTAATCTCTCAATTTTAGGCAGATCCCCAAATTTTTATTCAATAATAGAAATGTTGTTTTATTTCGTGTTTTCCAAGTTTAATAATTTCAGGTTTCTTAATTCCATATCTGAGTATTGAAGATTCTCATAATCAACTAAATCATTTCTGCATATTAATAGCTATTCTAATCCTCTAAAAGCAGGTAAAACTTAAATTGATTCGATAATTACCTTAAGAAACATCCCTCCAGGTTATTCTCATATTAATAAGTACCAAAACTTCTATGTGATTACAGCTATCTATGACAGATTGATCAACATATAATTTTGATTCATTATCAAATATTTTATATTCTGGATCTAGGGTAACTATTTTGTTTTCATTTGTTAATGGTTAAAGGATATTCCCAGAGACAGACAACTCTCTTAATGATTTTAATTATTATCCTAACAGAAATACTTGATGCCATGAATACAATAAATTATTCTCCAAACTTAAATTTCTCAGATTCTAAAATATGCTACCAACCATTCCACAGGGTCCCAAACTTGCGACAAATTGTGCTTCCAATGATAATTCCTTAATCGTTTATAAATTTGTTATTTTCTTATAGATTTCATCAAAACCATAAAATTCCACCATCTTTTTCTTCTTCTTGATGGTTTCAAAAAATGCGGTTTAATCAAATTCGATAGTAACCTTCTTTTAATTGATTAATATGATTTCTAAAGTCTCCTACGGTAGTTAATTGCCAACTTGCTGTTAAAGTATTTGCTCATTTTATTCTTATGCTTCCTGTTATTCAATCAATTCAGGGGGTATTTCTTTGAAATATTTCAAAAATAAAGAATCTATCATTTTATGACCTAGACTAACCTTACTCTTTCTCAAAAGACTGCCAGAATTACTACCATCACTAGTAACAAAATATGTGTAGCCTTACACTGTACCATTATGCCTGCCTCTAGATTTGTCATCCCATTCTACACCTAACCAAATTTCATCTCCCTTGTCTTCATGTTTCAGGGGTCCTTCATATTTAACTGTAGCTTTTTCTCCTTGGAACACAACTCTCATTTTTGAATTATTTTTTGTAAAAGAAAATATTATAAACTCAAAGAATTTACAAAAAAGAATATAAAATAAATGAGAAAAATTAATTTATTCAGATTTTGTTAAGATAAAAAGGAAATTATAGAAAAATATGTTTATGCTGAACAAAAGATACAACTCATCAATGATCCTCAATTTATAATGAAGATTTAAAAACAGGAGGATGAATTGAAGCCCAAACCCTATGTTCTGAAAAGCTATTAATTCCCATTTTTGTTAAATGCTGCGACAGCCTTTGTATCACATTTGTGGTAAGTAGTGCCATATAAGCTGATATTCAAACATGCAACTATTAGTGATTATACAAAAGAATTAATCTATCCGATCATCGTATCTCCATTGGGACATTAGTCTTTTTAATCATTTTGTACCTACTTTCCCATACTACCCTACACTATGTTGTTGAATGGTAAATTCATTGGTACATGGAAAATGGTGTTTTTGTTTTTTTCAAATGCAATTTTGAGCTCTCTAATAACTTACTTATATGAATAATATAGAAACGAAAAATTAGGCATATCAATGATCACTCCTAAAACAACCGGAGCGTGTACGTCGTTAGCATTTGCTGGATGCTTTGCTGCATTAAGTCCTACCCATATGATTTTTGTAACAAATAATTATTAATTTTAGAAAAAAATACCATTCTTAGTGATACCTATCTTATCAGGGATATATGAGATAGAAGAATTCATAAGAGACGATTAAGAAAATTGTAGACTAGCTCATATAATATCATTATTTTATGGAATAGCTATTGGATTAATATTAAGAGTTTGATATCATACATCATCTGTTAATCCAGTACTTAAACCATAACATTCCTATTTATTTTCTTCGTTAACATATGACAAAAATGATTCAAGTCTACTTTTAGCGAGATATGGTATTTTTAGTTCATCATACCTTCTTGATAATTCAAAACCATAATATCGTAAAACTAACAAATCCGTGGAAACAAATTTTATTATCTGTATATTCGAGTTATCGCAACTTACTAATGCCCTCATTAAAGTTTCAGCCATATATTATCTTGGTATTTGTAAACTATTTGCTTGTTCTGTAAATGAGATGGTTCTTGAATCGCATCTTTTCAAAACTTGTTAAAAACAATAATATATTTTCTGCAAATCTTTAGGTTCTTGATAGAGAGGCAACTTAACATGAATTATTTCTGAACAGTTCAAATTTATTGAATTTGTAATTATCATCTCTCCAACTCTTAGACTCTAAAGTTGTTCCCTTAATTTAGGGTTCTTTTCTCTAAAGTATTAAATATTTTAAAAACCTTTTAGCAATATACGAATCAACTGGCTCATGTGAAGCATTAACAATCACATCTGCCATTTCCTCCACTATGTCTGCTTGTATGACTTATATTTCCACTTCTCCAAATTTTTAACTTATAACTATTTTAGAATCTACAACAGCTTGTTTCTTGTCCTCATTCCCACATATGTCTATAGAAAAATAAAATTAGAATATACATACGATTTCCCATTTTTTGTTTTTATTTTTGTGATATAAATTTATGTTTTTTTAATTTAAGAATAGAGGAATTAAAAAAAACAAACAAAAAATAATTTAATATAATCACTTTTTCTTGGGTTTTTTGGTTTTGCGAAGTTTTTTCCTTATGTCTTTCTGTATGTGTTCGTTCATTTTGTATTTTGAATAAAATTAAAGTGGACTTGATGAGTAAGAAGATTAGGATTCCAGCATACATATGGCTGCATCTATTCTAAACACTAGTAATGCAATATATTCGTTCAGAGAACCATCTTTAAAATTTATTGTAATTATAAAATACCGTGTTGTAAATACTAACTCATAACAATTTAAAGAATAAGGGCAGTATGGGAGTCAATGTCAAAACGACTACTTATATCGTGTACAAGCCTATCATTTATCTCAAATTGATCCTATGCGAAGATTGTTTTGACCATCGCTCCCTTAATGTCAGTCTCCCCAGATTTTCGAAGCATTCGTTGAAGATGAATAACCGCTTGTTAGAATTAACTCATGACTATGGCAAGCTCCATTTAAAATATAAAAATATATAAAATATATTAATTCAACTAGCTTCTATTATTTATTCTTAGGTTTCATCATCCTCCGTTTTATTTAAGTAATTCATTAATTTATCTTAATTATTACAATCAAGTGATACTAAATTAATTAATACAATTAAATACCGCCCCTTGATCTATCTTCAATATAGACATGAATTGAAATTATTAAAGTGCTACAAGCCAAAATTATGAAGAACAAAACAACTGATATCTAAGTGCCCTTTGTGGATATAAAAGCAATAAATAATGGCATCAGAAAGAACGCAAAGTTTTAAACAGAGTTCATAACACCAAATGCGGTACCCTCATATATTAAATTTGATTACTAAATTCTGTTTTGCAACAACATAGGTTATTGATGTCCAAATAGTGGTGCCAAATAATGAGTATCCAACACCCAAACAAATCATGCAAAATA
This sequence comes from Paramecium bursaria, assembly GCA_016759055.1. NCBI lineage: Eukaryota > Ciliophora > Oligohymenophorea > Peniculida > Parameciidae > Paramecium > Paramecium bursaria. The sequence goes on from VMTU01000086.1 coordinate 14,057, forward strand.
TAGGATAGATATACAACATTGATATTAATCCTACGAATACTAAACAAGACCCTAAAATTAATATTTTTATTCTCTATCCTACTTTATCAATTATGTATCCAATCATTGGAGATAATATTGTACAACATAAGTAAGGTATACTCATTATATCTCCTGCTTTTTCTTAGTTTTCTTAAACAGTATTATCTTAAGGTAACCATAAATATATCATTATTGAACTAGAAAATGATATGAAGAGTAAGACTGATACATAAAATGTTGTCATCTGTAAAGTTAATAACCAAAATAACTATATAATTAATAATGCATACTTTAGGAAATACTGAGATATCTTGTATAATTTGATCCTTTAATTAGTTTGCACTTAACATTTATTCCTATTATATTTAAGGGCCATCATCTCTTTCATCCAGTAAATTTAAAATAATCAATGATAGCAGTGAGACTATCGTCAAAAGAAAACCAAATCCAAAGGCCTTATCCATTCCATAATGCTCTGCTATTCTTGGAGATAAAAATGAGTTGAAAACTGTGGCACTTCTTAATATGCTCAAATTTAATGCATTAGCTAGTGAAAGTTCTTTTCCTGCAAACCATTTAACCAGAATTATCGAACTTGTAATACCAATTGATTCACCTCCCAATCCAAAAACAAATCTACCTAAAACCATTAATTTTAATTCTTCTTTAGCTGATCCTAAATAGACTATGGCTTGTCCCAACACAATCAAAGATAAAAACAAAATTGACATACGCCTATACCCTAGATTGTGAAAAACGTGTTACCAAATATATCACTTAAAAAACCTCCAGCTAAGGGTAATATTATGTTAGGTATCGAATATGATGAGTATAGAAAGCTAAAATAAAACGATGTATTTTCATCTCCATATTTAGGTGAAAATTTTTCAATAATATCTTCCTTCATCAATGCAGGTTGATCAAAAATGTACCCATTTGAAAACTTTATTTTAATTCATTGTTACCATCGATAAGCATATTAATACTAATATCAAATAGCGCATCTTCTTTTTGCTCTCTATCTTTTTTTGTTTCATCGATGAATTATTATTACTATATTATATTTTTGAATGGCTGAAAGAGGGCATGCTCTGAAATAAGATATTAATAAATTGGCATGGGAAGAGACTGATTTTCCTATTTTATGTAATGTGTGTCTAGGAGAGAATCCTTACATACGAATGCTGAAGGATAGGTTTGGTAAAGAATGTAAAATATGTACAAGACCATTCACTACATTTAAATGGAAACCAGGACACAACAGTAGGCCTAAGTTTACAGAAATATGTTAGACTTGCGGAAAGATTAAAAATATTTGTTAGGCATGTTTTAAAGATTTAGAATTCAGAATGGGGATGTGTACAAGAGATAAATTTTTAGGAGATCAAAAAATTGAAATACCAGAACATTCTGCAAATAGAGATTATTGGGCTGAACAAGCTAACAGGCATATTGATAGATTAATATTACCATATGAAAATCCATTACCAGCAATGGATCAGATAATGTAGGAACCTAGACTTGTAGATGTTAACAAGATTTTGAATGAGGGAAAGATTGAAAAAGCAAATCAGGTGAAGTTTGATGATGAAATCGACATGTATTAGCCTGCATTTAAACCTAAAGGGCTTCTACCTCCAGAAGATTTGAGAATTTGCACTTTATATGTATCACACCTGACCCCTGAATTAAAAGAGAGTGATGTAAGGAACTTCTTCTAGAAATTCGGTTAAATAGACTCTATTAAAATGATGGAACATGGATAGAGTTGTTTCGTTAATTTCTCAAAGAGAAAATACGCTGAAACTGCAATTAATGCTGTTTATGGGAATTTTTCCATAAAAGATGTCGAGTTAAGAATATAGTGGGCTAGATCCTCCAATAAAAAGATAGCAGTGTAGAGTAATAATAAAAATAATACTATTAGCTATCATAAATTCATTAGAGCCTAATTAAAAACAAGCCAAAGCCCCAGCACCTTTAAAACCTCCATAGAATAAAGATATCGATACATAAAACAAGTATTAATCTTACATAAAATAGATTGTTATTGGAAGTTCTAACTTCAAAAACATAATATCCATCACAAGATCCATATTTAAAGGGAGGACTTTAATAATGATTATTTTAATATGTCTAATATCATTACACGAACATTCAAAAAACATTAGCCTAAGCTAGATCGTACTCAAAGAATGGAGAAGTTGATAGATCCATTTAAGAAGCTGTAAACTTTTTTTGATGCTCGTAATGATCTTAAAAAACTCAATCTCCAAGACTAAAAACAATTACCTAAAATAAAGCTCAAGACAGAACCAATACCTGATACAATTTATGATAATGATTAGGACTACTATTATAAACAGATAGATGATCTATTGGAGAGATATGATTCGTAAGCAGTAGATCATCCTAAACCTAACAAAATAAATCCAGAAGAAATTTTTCACAGGTTTTCGAGTCTCCCAGAAACGATGGATCTTAAATTATTCGAAAAGTAATATAAGCAACGCTCTAATAAGCTTATAAGCCAATTAACAAAGCATTCGACATTACTTATTTAATAACCTTAACAGCTATCTTAAAGAAATTCTATATTACTATCATCTCCCTAGTAGAGGAGTCGAATGTAGATATGTTTTGCTAGAATGATACAAAAAATAAGCCAAACATAATAATCTTAATAACCTAAATCTTTGACAATAATATCAAGTGATGTCTCGACTCCGAGAAATAGAATATAATTAAAGAATAAAACCTCTTATCATGAGTAATTTTCCAAACTAATAACAAATATAGAAACAGTGCAGAAGGAATTCATCGAAGATACAAAAAATGTCACATCTCGAATTTTCCAAATCAAAGAGGTTAATAAATAATAATTGAATAAATATGATGGCTTGGAATTCAATTATTTGAGGATAAAGAGAAGAAAATGATTACAATTAATTAAATATAAAATTATGTAAAATTTGAAAAAGGTTTAAGCATCACACATTTTGTAAAAGTCTACAAAGTCCAGAAATCCAGTTGATAGATACAGAAATGTTAAGATCACAAGATCGGAAGAGGAGGCTATGAATAATATAATACATATCAGAAATTAATTAGAAAAAAATTTGGATAAATTTGCAGAGCTTGCAGAATAATATAGTGAAGTAATTGATAATCATTATTATAGTGTGGTAGTGCAAAGGATGGTGGTGATTTGGGCTTGTTTGAAAGAGGATAAATGTAGAAAGCATTTGAAGATGTTGCCTTTGGACTTAAAGTTGGAGAGATGAGTTAACCTGTTATTACTGATTCTGGTGTCCATATAATATTGAGGACTGCATGAATCATTAATATAAAAAAAAATGTTTAAAATTTTAATTTATCTATTGATCGTTTTATCATAATCATAAGATGGTGAAGAGAACATCCAATGGGAATAAGTAGATTTTCCAAAGCCAGAAGGAGAGCCTTCTACTAATTATGGAGAAATATCAAAAGAAGATTAAAGATTGAATGGAATATTCAGAACACTTCGAAATAAGGATTATGATGTTGTGAGCAAACCTGAGGTAATTCAATAAAATCTATTTGTAGATAAGGGAATAAGCATTAGATTTTGCAAAACTCAACTATAAAAGTATTTGTGAGACCGATAAGGAGATTATTGAATATCCATACGTGGGATCATCTACTTAGCCCAATGAACTTGTATTTTACATTGAAGCACATACCGATAGGGAAAAATTCAGATTTCAAATATAATTCAAGGATTTCAATAAAGAAACATAAGAGTTTTAGAAAACATTTGTAGGTTGTGATAGAATAGTAAGATAATTTGAAGATTTATGATAATATTATGTTAATTCGCTTATTAATTATAGAAAACGATAATCTTAAAATTATATAATTCAATTATATTTTAAAATTATATTATCAATATTATGATTGGAAAAATATGATCTGAACGTAGCCACTTTATCAAAATCCTTAATGCCAAAAAATTATTCCTTACTCTATATATTAGTTTAAGTTCCATTAATATACTTGGTATTAGATCTATTTTATCTTTGTTATCTATAATGATTTAATATTTCTGCATTTATGTTTTATTGTACTTTCTCTTTATAATCAACTCTATCTAATATAGTTTTTTTATTCAGTTATTTCCTTTGAATTTATAATTTATCAGTTGACAGCATGCTATCATCTTTGTAATCATCTTTATAGTCATCATCAATTGTATTAAACATTTCAGAAATATTTAATTTTTCATCCTCATCTGACCGTTCTGACATTTCATCATATTGCAAAATACTTCTGTTATCTTCCCAAAAAACATACTATTCAGCACAAATAACATTCAAATTCTTCAAAGTGCCTTTTGATTTACTAAATCGTCTTGGTTATTGCTTTCTTTCTTATTTTAAGTTTTGAAATATTATTCTATTAATATTTGGATAGTAATGAATTTGTAAACATGTATATAAATAATGGTCTTTCTTGTAGCAAACAGGACATACTCTTTCAAAACCCCTTAAGTCTTTTGAAAACTAAACTAAATCAGTAATGTAACATAGTTTTTCATAATCAAAATAATTAGTATCCCTAACTATTTAAAAAAGGGTTTCTCTTTCTAGAGTGAATGTATTAGTGAATGTTTCCGAGATAAATCCACATTATATTCTCTAACCAGATATGAAATCAACTTCACCAAAACATTAATTAGATTTGTAGTATTCTACCACCTGATTTGATTATCTTTAAAATTACTCAATAACTTATCCTTGTAAGATCATATATAAATGAAACGAGGTTGAACTTTTCTCATAAACCAATTCATCTGGTAGAAAATTTTACTCTTATAACACTTTACTCAATTGCAATATCACTGGATATTCAAATTTGCCAAGTAAAAAGTTCTTGAATGATAATTTAGTTAAAATCTAATGATTAAATTCTAACATTAACTCAGCTGATATATTTTGAATATTTCTCTTGCCCATCAACTTATGGGATTATTATTTTAAATGGGTATGTTCTAAATATTTCCTGAATTTTGATTTCAGCTTTTCATCTATATTTTTAGAATCTAAAAAGTTATTTAGCCTTTGCATTTCTAATCTTAACTGTTTCTCATTATTATTGATCCTATCAAAAATTACACCAATACTATTCATCACGTAACCAAATAGACAGCATCCTATTAACATAGTCAAAATGGCATATATTTTCTCATTTTAATTGACTGGTAACACATCTCCATAACCAACAGTTAGCATAGTAGTTATCGACCAATACAAAGAGGTAATGTATAGAGTCATTTTATCAATATCGATTTCTTCAAAATATGCTGATATCCAATTTTGAGTTTCAGTAGTACCCAATATATACCAAAAACACCCTATAATATGAGCAGCCGTAATTAAAGTGAAATACAATTTGATTAATTGTAAGAAATTCTATTTTAAATCACTTAGTTTGTATTCAATTTTAGCAAAAACTAAATTAATATTACTGCATCGATAATAAAACAGGAGCCTTAGGTAATTAGTTATGGTATTCTGAGCGAAAAAGTATATCAGTTATGGAAGTAGTGTTAATAGGTCAAATAAAAATTAAAAATCTATGCTGCCTTTCTTTTATATGATGTTATTTCTCTCATAAAAGCCAATATTATATTTTAGAAAAATTTCAAATAAAATAAATAAATATGATAATAAATCTATACTGCTAGGTAGATCGAAATCAAATGTTATTGATAATGTTATGGTAAACAGTTATAGAATAGTTATTAATGCTGTAATTATTTCTATAAACAATAGTATCTAAGGATAAAGTAATATAATCGTCTATTATTTGTGAATGAACTTCTAAACATGCTTTTTGATATAAAAGTAACAGGGTAGGGTGGATTATTGATTTATCTTAATCAATTTTCTAATGCCATGTCCATAATATGCGTAATGACTCTTTATCAATGTTGGGTCATTCACATATGACAAATGCTCCTATTTAACACTGTGAATATTTATATTATTCGAGTATTAACGAAGTTTGCTCACAAATCTTAATACTAATAACTATGTAAAAAAACTTCCTATTCCTGCCTTCGTTTTCGTTGCATGAAAAGTCTTATTCATATAATTAATATATTAAAATAATTATGTTACCCCTCATTTTATCCATTTTGATAAAGCTCATGCTGATCAATTTATAGTAATTATATTCATCCTACCATTTAATTAAGTTATAGCACAGATTTTGATGTCCATCGAAATTGGATGAGATTAACATAAGAACCAATATCCGAATGGTATTATGATGTAATGAATAATATATATTATTAGAAATAATCGATATGGACACTAGACTACCCACCTTTATTTGCTTATTTGGAATACATATTAGGGAAAATAGCAATTCTTTTTACCATTGATATACATACCATCAATCAACCTCTAGTAATATACTAAAGAATAACTGTGATAATAACAGAATTTCTATATTATTTTTCATTGAACTAAAAATCAACATTCACAAAGAATATTTTGATACTTATACCTTTTGGCGCTTTATTGATAGATAGTATATTTTTATAATAATTTAAAGATATTCATTTTCAATATAATGGTTTCATGTATGGGCTATTACTATTTAGCTGCAATTACTATAAAAAATAAGATTATCTTAAAGCATCTATTATATTTACTATTTTACTATGTTTTAAACATATTTATTTATATGTAGTTCCAGCATTTGCATTTTATTTACTTAAAAATTGCAAATTCACAAAAATAGTTACAATTGGTATTCAATGCATAGGAATCGTATTAATCATATTTTTGCCATTTATAAACCACATTCCTCAAATTATATCAAGATTATTTCCATTTCAGAGGGGTTTAGTGCACGCTTATTGGGCATAGAACTTTTGGTCAATTTATTGCACTCTAGACAAAATAATTGGAAAGCTTTTAGGAATCAATAGAGCGAATACAGCATCAGGCATAGTTTAGGAAACCATATTTAACATTTTACCAAATATAAATGCTGTCCATACTCTAATTATAATTACGATCTTTTGCCTCCTTGTATGGAAACAGAATAACATCTATCAAATGGCTACAATATCTAGTTTAATATTTTTCAATTTTGGATTTCATGTCCATGAAAAAGCCATAATGATACCAATTATATTGCAATTGTCTTATGGAAAGAGTCCATAACTTACCTTTATGGCTTCATACATAAATGGCATATCATTAATGCCTTTGATACCAATTAATTAATACCATATAGTTGTTTCTCTCTTTTTTATCTACCATATTATTTATTCTGTAGAGTATGAATTAAAGTTTAATAAATATTAAAAATTGTATTTGTTACTAGGCATACCAATATTTCTTAGTATACAAATTTAAAATTATACACCTTTGTTACTACATTCGCTTTATGGTGCCATATTTAATTAATATTGGTTGTACTAATTAAATAAAAAGTAAAAAGAATTTTGATTATTATGTATAATAAATAAAATTATGTTTAAATCGATAAATATATGTTTGATGCATCAAAGCCTCTTGGTTCAGGCTCCTGTGGTAAAGTGTATTTGGGATTTTATGCTAAAGGAACTGGAAATGAATAAACATATTTAGCAATCAAAGAAATTCCTGTAAAATCAAGTACTGATATTACCGATTCACTACTTTAAGAAATCAATGTTTTAAGAAAATTGAACCATCCTAATATTGTAGGATTCATTGATGCTAAAAAAAATGAGGATTATATGTTTCTTGTCACGTAGTTTTGTAATTAAGGTACTGTTGAAGATTGGATACTATCACATAATTTATCAGAAGAGGATGTTATACTCTAAATGAAATAAATTGGCCAAGCATTCAAATACTTAACATAAAAGAACATAATTCACAGGGATATAAAACCATCAAATTTATTATTACACAATGATGTAGTTAAGGTAGCTGATTTTGGATTAGCAAAAGTAATGGACTAAAGCTTAAAGAGTACAAAATTTCAAACATTTTCTGGAACACCTGTGTTTATGGCTCCATAATTAATTCGATAAGAAATGTATAATAGCTCGAGTGATATATGGTCACTTGGTGTTACATTCTATTTTATGTTATTTAAGGAATATCCATGGGAAGATAGTAACCCCCTTAAACTCCTTAAGAAAATAGAGCATAAAGTTGAAAATTTAATTCCAGAAGGAGCAACAATCTCAGAAGCAACCAGGGATTTGTTGAGGCGGATGCTTGTCATAGACGAAAATAGAAGAATGCAATGGGATGAATTCTTCAATCATAAGCTGATAAAAACAGAGGAACCCCTTCATACAAGTAATTTTAAAAATTAACAATTTAAGTTAGTACTTTGGATATTGTTGAAGATATAACCAGATAAACATTTGTTGTGACAAGTAGTGCTAGTTTATCAGATTAGGAGATGAGTGATTTACAAGAATATGGAAGGAGATAGACAATAAATTATTTGGCCTTATAAAATCGGATAGCAAAAGCTAGAAAAGCAAAAGATTGTTTAGAATTTGAGAAATCTATTGGAGTGTTCTTTCTCTAAGTAGCCAAAGAACTTGAAAGTTAGAAGAAGATAAATCCAACAATTATTGCTGAGGATTTATATGTTAAGTGCATGTTCCTGATTTATAAAAGAGTTTATTGCGTTTTTTAAAGCTTGAACCAAATGCTTTTATTCGATTCAAATGAATCAGGAATAATATATATTGATGAGGATGACTGGAAAGAATTACTTAATTCTGATTTGATAGATAGGGAGTTATAGTAATTGAGAGTTACTACATAAAGAGATTATGATTATTCAAAAAAAGAGTATAATAAATGGAAAGATGCATTGCATGAAGCCTAATATCAGTTTCAATAATTTAACATAATAGACAGAGGTGATGCTTATAAGAGTAATATTGAAGAAAATGAATATCTTATCATGGCTATAAATGATAATTTTAAACCGTTATTTATGTAATTAGCTGAATAGTTAGAATAAATATATATAAATTCATTAGAGACTTAAAAAGTTGTCAGCAAATAATACTTATTGAATGAAAAAAAAATTGATTTCATATTCGTCTATGATTTGATAATATTCATATGTTTTAGGCATATCATTAAAAGAGAAGGTCAACCATAAATCAATTTTTAGAAATATTATGAAGAAAGAAAACGAGTGGAAGAGATAGAGATATTACATAGAATACATAGATAATATACAGCTTGGAAATGATATTCACTCTATAATAAAATCATCATCATCTTTTTATAACTCATTGATCAATTAATCTAGTGCATCTATATTAAATCCTATTATTTTCTTCTCCTTCTTAAATTAATCTCTCAACCTTTCCTATATTTATATCAATGATAATATGTTTTCATGACTATTCAAACTGATACCCTCTGATTTATTAAAAATGTAGTAAACTATTTATGAACAAATTTATGGATAATAATTGATTGATTTATCCCTTCTTATTTCATCAATCAAAGTACTTAAATGTTAAGAATGCAAAAATTTCAATATCTAATTGATATCTGATGACTGTAGCCTCTAAAATAGATATTCATTTGGTTATTAATTATTGAATTTGAACAAATCCACATCATCACCTAAATCTTATTATATTCTGTAATTCTTTATATCCTCTAATATATTCATGAGATCTTCTGCTTCATGTATTTTGCCAATACTTTATAAAGATAAATCCTTGCCTACTAAATCATTTCCTGAATATATCTATTTTTGTTAATTTTCCTTCATTTCCTTAGTCATTTTTTCTACGATTCTTTTTTCTTCCTCATCCTAAATGAATATTTACTCCTTAGTTTGTATGTATTTTCTAATCAAGCCATCTTTAGTTCCTACATAGATGATATCACCAATACAACCAACAACAATTGATGTTATTAATGATAATGAATGGCTAAATTACATAATTAACTGATATGTGTCACCATCCCAATATTTGACTAAATTGTCTTTATGACCACTAAAGAAGTAATGGGTATCATTAACTGTCTTAATTGATGTTATTTCAGATGGATTTTTAATTGTTTTTTTACAATTACCAAAATCCATAGCCCATAATTTAATGCTTTTATCGATACCTCCTGAAATGAGAATAGTGTCGTCTGAAGTTAACTGAAATGATAATATTGGTAAACTATGACCATATAATTCTAAAAATAACTTATTAGAGTTGCAATAATAAATTTGAATATTGTTGTTATACAATGAGACTGCATACATTTCTCCATTTTTGGTAAATATTGCATCTCTTATATTCTCTTTCATACTGATCACATTAATAACTGCCAATTCTAATTTTTAAGTTTTCTTATTTTAGAATAGTTCTAAAAATTTTAATTTATCTAATTCTGTAGTCATAATAACCAATCCTTTGAATGCACTTGACTTCTCGTGAATTTATATATTATTAACAGCCTTATCATGAGCCTTATATTAGCAAACTACCTAATTTGAGTTTATATCAATCAAATTTAGATATCCTGTTTCATCTCCAATAATATAGTATTTCTTAGGAAAACATGCAAGGGAAGTTATTAATTGTTAGCCTTCATATTTTTAAACAATTTAATTGGTTTCGCAGTCAATTACGTTACATTGTTTCCCTGATATCACAATCAATCTCTAATCAAATTAAGTCAATTCTAATTATTTAATTTAATTTCTATAAGAAGATATTACATTTGAAGATATTTCTTAATTATCCTTACCATACTATTTGATTTCAATCTAATTATCTTATGAGCAAATTATTATTTTGGTATTTTGATCATAATAAGCTTTAAATTATATAACTTTGGATGTGAATTGTAAAAAATGTGAAAACACAAACTATTTTCCTAATTCATCTGAATTTTTCTTCTTTTATCGATAAACCTCGATTTTCTTTTCATTATTCAATATAAATATGCGTTTTGAGACCTACTAAACCTAAATTGCTCTTGTAAAATTTTATCTTTTTAAGCTTCCTTGCTCTTCTACATTAACTTTGCCATTTTCTAAAATAAGTTTTCTAAATAAAACTTCCTCCGAATTTGTGCATATAATTAGTACATTCTCCTAAATATCTAATGAGGTTATCTCACTATGTGCACTAGATAATGTCTATATTGATTTTTCAAATTCTAAATCCCAAATTTTAACTAAACCATCTTTGCTTGTAGAAATGATATATTATTTTTATTATCCTAATTATTAATCTTCTAATAAGACAGAGCCTAATCCAGTTATCTAATTTGTATGTCCGACTAATCTCAGTGATAAACTTTGATCAATAATATCCCATACGCATATGGTTGTATCTGCACTACCCTTTTAATATATTATATAAATACACTTATCAAAGTTTGTTCATTCAAGAAAATCAATTATGTTATTTATGATGAATGTCCAATCATGGTATAATGAGTTTATTCCTTACGATTGATCAAAACAATTTCTCCATTTTCTTGGCCTGCCACTATGAAATTTTTGTTAAGCGTCAAAGATGTGACTTTATCTTCAACAATTATTTATTTTTATTCCTATGACTTGATATTGATAATGATTATATATTAGGCAACTGCTGAGTATATGAAATTTCCTTCTACTATGAACCCATTTTAACTTACTCCACCGATAACTGTTTGAAATTCATATGGCAAATATGCTTTAACCATAGATTAATTATTTAATAAAATATTATAAAAAATTAATATGGACAGTGATGAATATGCATATAAATAAATTGAGCCTATATTAATCGAAGAATTTAAAAAAGAAGATAAGCTTAACCAGGGTCTATCTCGACAACAATTCAGATTTGTAGTTAAAAAATTGGCTTACAATTTGTCAACAGACACTCCTGAAGAATCAGAAACAAATTATCTGATTGAAAAGCATGGATTTGATTTCCCTCTCAATCTTTAATAGTTTTTAATTATTTAAAAGGAATTATAGGCAAGTTTAAGAGAGAGATGATATTATTGTATTATTATTATGAATTTAAGATAAATTTTATCTGATAAAGAGAAAGTACTTCAAATTACTAAGGCTGCATTTAAGGTACTAGATAAAGATGGTAGTGAATTCCTAGAGAGACGGGAACTATAAGAAATAATGAATAATTCAGCTTTCACTTTAAAGATCGATAGACCATCAACCGAAGAAGTTGACGAAGTGCTGAAAGACCTAGATAAGAATTAGGATGGAAAGCTATCTTTGGGAGAATTTTAAACATTGATTGAATAGGTATTGGAAATAATGGCTAAGATGGAAGAAAAATGAATATTAATATTTTAAATTATGAAATTATTCTAAACTTTTACAAAATAAACATAAAAACTAAATCGTGAGATTTATGAATTGGCTTAAAAGGAATATTAAGAGGATGCTAAATAATTTAAATTTCTCTAATAAGGAAAATTAGATAAATATAAAGAATTAACTCCTCAATACGATGAGAAAATGAAACAAATCAAAATTTAGAAATTGTAAATATTAGAAAAGTTGAAGCTAGCCGAGAAGGAGGATTACAAATAGAAATTGAAGGAAGTCTATGATTTCGATATTGATAGTGTGAAGAAATAGGAAGAATTTGAGAGAAATTAAGAAAAGCTTGAAAAAGAGAAAAAATCAAAAGAAAAATAAAATAAGACAGTCATTCCATCAAAAATAGAAATAAGAAATCTTAAAAGCAAATAAAATCAAAATAAATTAATTTTGATCGGGATATAGCGAAATAATACTACTCATGCTCAATATATTTATGGTATTTATTGTAATATAAAAGCTAAGATGCTATGTTAAGTTTAAAACCCAATATTATAAGCACATAAATATCTTGTGACTAACCTTTGTTTATTAGAACTGAGCAAAATTATTAGGACACTTGGAAAAACTTTATATTTGAAAATAATCAATAGCCATTTTTAATTAATCCAAATCCCTAAAGATTATAGGATGTAATTTTGAACCCTGATAAATTAAAATGGTTTATGACAAATAATATTGGACTAAATCCTTCATTTGATGTTAGTCCTATTTATATTGAAGAAACAATTAAAATTGAGAGTGAATCCATTAATCTAATTGATAATATGAAATCTCCCTTTTTATTTGGGAATAATTTTGGCACACCAGTAATTGTTGCTGGAGCACCTGAACTAATTATGAGAGAAACGATAGCAAGAAATAACTCGGAGAAAGAATTATTTAATATTTTAACTTTGAAAAAGAAGTCAATATCTGAAGGCACTCAGCTGAAATTTGATCCTCTATTATTAAAACCCAATATATTTATCAGACCAAGATTAAAATATGAAGTGGAAATCCTTAAACAAATGCAAAGAACATTCAAAAGATCACTAGCTATCGTTGAATATAATTCAGTTAACTTAATAGAAGAATAATGGATTCAGTTTGGAGAAGAAAAATTATGCTAAGATTTCACTTAACTTTATGATGAGAAGCAACCAATATAAAATTTTGATCTATTTCTTAAGAAACTAGCTATGCTTGACATATTGCTTGGACCATTCATCTAAGATAACTTTATTAAATACGAAACATTTCCCTATCAATACGACTTTGGTTTTAAATTGAGTATGATGCAATAGTGGGATAATATAATTTACAAACTTAAGTCAAATCAATATGAGTTCTATTAAATATTTAATTGAGTATATTATATTATGTTATAATCTCAAGAAGAATTTTATGTATAATAAAGTCAAGAACTTAGAGAAAAATATTAGAAAGCAAAATAAGGGTCAAGTATAGTATTATCTAATCAAGAGCGGATTCTGTTGATAACCCAGAAAAGGATAAAGCTATAAGAGTACTCTATCTGTTATTGATAATTTATTCAATAATACTGATAACGTTTGTTGTATTCTTATACTAGGTTGCTTCGTTTAGATATTTTTGCTATGAATTCTTAGAAGATATTAATAATTAGGGTATCATTTTTAATTAACGTAAGGATATTTTGTTGGTCCCATATTATTAGGACTTGTAGGATTTTGGTTTGTATTAACAGGATTTAATGTTGTCTTCTATGATATAATAGTTGGGTTTTTAATACGACCATTTTGGTACGCCTTACTTGTGGTTTCGATAGCAAAATTTTTAGCAAAGTACGTTTTTGATTTTAAAAACCTAGGTATGTTGGATTTTTATGCGGTAGATACAAATTTAGAAATTACATATATACAGCTATGAATGAAAACATTTATTTTATTACTTGCTATTTGGCTGCTGAAAGAAAACCCTATAAAGTTATGTTTTTGATTTAGTTCTTATTCATTCCTACTATATTCAAAACTTATGCTTGTGGATTGTTTAGAATTTCACATGCATAGTTTATCTATCCAACAATATTTGGCACAGTGGTATGGGCAGCATTTTGGGTGTATGTTGGAGCAAGATTGGAAACTATAGCTGATGCACTTCAAAGTGGAGATACAAACAAATATGTCCCTTAGTGGTTCAATATTCTTATGACCATAATTATCATACTGATAGTTATTTACTTTTTCCGATTAACAAATCAAATCTACAAAGAAATCTAAGAAGATGCATCATTAGCTGAATTGAGTCATATTATTGAAAAAGAGGAAGAAATTGAACATTAGAATTAAAGAGAGAGTTTAAACAACAAGAGCCATAAATAAAAGAGTTAATCTCCAATTCCTGTTATATAAGATGAGGAAAAACAAGAACTATTATAATGAAATATATATTTAAATGGATTAAAAATAAGTAAGATTCTAAGAAGATGATCCAAATCATCATTAATATAAATGTCCTATCATAGGTATAAATGACGAATTTCTTGATCCATGTATCATATTATAATAATAATAGATAATGTGAAAAACTCGATGTCAGAAATAGATGTATTGCAATAAGAGAATCCGATAAATGAACTATTCAATGCTGTGTAAGATTAAGATGAGGTTATTAATATCAAAGTAACCCCCATGACTGACCCAATAACTATGAACTAAATTGTTCCATCAGTATTGAGTATCATGACATCAAAATCATAACATACACATAGATCACCTATTGATATAGTTTGTGTAGTTGATGTTAGTGGTAGTATGATAGGGAAAAAGATTAACCTTGTTAAAGATTCATTAAGATATCTCATGAAATTATTAAACTAGGATGATCGTATTGCAATTGTAGTTTTCACTACTGTTGCTCATATTATCACACCTTGGACTAGAAATACCCCTGAAAATAAATAATACCTAAAATAAACCATTTTAGAACTTAAAGGATTAAATTCAACTAACATAGCAGATGGAGTTAAGAAAGGTCTTTGGCTAATATAAAATAGAAAATAGAGAAATCCTGTTACATGCATGTTCTTGTTATCAGATGGCCGTGATGACTATGAGTTTGCAGAAAAAAGGGTTTTTGAATTTATGAATGAAACCAAAGAAGACTTTTCATTTCAAACATTTGGGTATGGAGTTGATCATGATGCTTTTGTTATGAATTAGATTGCCAAATATAAGAAAGGAAATTTCTACTTTGTCGAAGACATCAATAAGATAGCCGATTATTTTATACTTGCCATGTCTGGAATGTTATCTGTTTATGCTTTAAATTTAGAAATCGTCTTGAAAGTTGTAAATGCACAGGTCTAGAAGGTTTATGGAGAAGGTTAAATTTGGAACAAAAATGAAATTGGTGACTTCTAAATTAAGATGAATTATTTACTCTAAGGGGATAATAAAGAATATGTATTTGAGCTAATAACAGAATAGTTAAACGATATAAATATAACAATACACTTGAATGGTTTGAAAGTTAATTAATAGAAACTAGAAAAAATTATAAATTAAACCTTATAAGTATCTGAGTAGGTTCATGAAATTAATCAACATGTGTTTATGAATCATATGAGAGCTAAATCAGGTGAAAGCATAGGAATAGCATGTTAATTAGCCTAAGAGAAAAATTATAAATAAGCTCAAGAAACACTAGACTAAATGATATCATAATTTACTGAAAAAGATTAGGAAAATGAAATATTAGATGTTACATTATAAGACTTACAAAAATGCAAAAATTATTGTAAGCCAAAAATATTCGAATTGGAAGGTGAAGCCTATTTGATGAAGAAAGAAAGAAATCATATTTAAAGATAATCTTCTTTAAGTATTTATATTTTAATATTTTTAGCAAATTTGGCAGATTGGAATGAAGATTAATAAGCCAATATGCAATAGCTGCAAAATGGAGACTTATAATTGAGTTAAAATGGTAGCCTGATTGGTTCAGAGAACTCAGATTACTCAGATTTAGAAGACTTTGATCCGGAGTAAGTTAAGCAGTATTTACTAAAATTATGCAACTAATTAAAAGAATGAATATTCAAAATGGTTATAATTCATCCTCAATCCATTCTCCAATTATTACTCTTTTATCAATTCCTCTGAATTCCCCCTATCCGTGTTTTTTGCCTTTTTTCCATTCACCCTTATACTGATCTCCATTCACATATTTCATGAGTCCCTATCTATAATAACATTTTTCTTTACCCTTCAAAAGCATCCTCTTTGAACATACCTTAATATCGCTCTCCCGAACTAAATTCTAATATCCCATAGCCCTACTTCATTCCATCTACCCAATCTCCTTCATACTTATGGCCTCCCAAAAAGTAGTACTATCCATACCCATTTATAACATCCTAATCGAAAAATCCATCATATTTTTCACCATTTTAATAATAGTACACTCCCGATCCATCTTTCATGTCGTTCTCAATTTCACCTTCATACATATCTCCGTTTTGATAGTAAATTCTATAAATATGCATAACACCCGATTCATATTCAACATCTTTTAAAAATTCTCTTTTAATTTCTTAGTTTATTATAAATTCTTCTTTTGTTGTTGTAGTTAGATGATTTGAAGGTTATTATTATTCTTCGCTCGTTTCTGATTATTCTTATTATTCATCAACAGCCTGTGTTATAAATCCTCCACCATCATTGAAGTAGGCTGATTTAGGATCTTACATAAAGTCATAATCTTCAATCATAAATTTGGAATAGAGATATTCAAGTTCTTCTTCGGCTTTTTATTAAGCAGCCTTCCATGCATTTTTATAATCCTAAATTTAGATGTTCATCAATATATATAAAATAACTAATAATCATTTGAGTTATTTGATATTTAATTCTCCAATATCAAATAGCGAGATTCAATATTATAGAGAAAATGAACTGCTTAACTTGTTAAAAGCTACACAAAAGTTTAAATTCTTTATTTTTCTTGTCATTAACATACTGAAATTCTGTGAGTTGTTATCAAAAAAGGACACCTCGTTTGTATCGGGGTTATAAGAGATCTGAATTAAAGAATTAGAAGTAAATGTAAAATTTGATTATTAATTATTATCTGTATTGCTGTCACTGTGTTGAATTACTTATATAATTATTTGTAATTACTTCCATTTTAGAATATCAAATAAGCTCCTTATCTTAATTGCTATATGTTTCCAGTATGTTTATTGAAATTCACTAAGTCTCTATCGCAAAGGCCTACACCAATTTAAGAATCAGCTGGGATATTCTAATTAATAATTAATTATACTTAAATCCATATCATCAATCTTGTAGAATTGAATTAATTAATGCTTGGCTCAATTTATGCATACTATAGTTAAGAATTCGAAGTCACAGCTAATAGGTTTCTTTGTCCTTACAAGTTAGCATTGATAGATTTGTATTATGCACTGAAATAAAAAGGAAATGATATTTGAACTTCTTCATTAGCATAATACACTCCCGCCATGAAACGCAATGTTGATGGAGCAGCCTATATATAAAAACTAAATTATATTTTTGTCTATTTTTTTATAAATAAAATATACTCCATATTTTATAAATTTTAATATTTTAGTAATGGGGTCGTATTAAGCTTCTATTTAATCATTAGGATTGATGTTAAATCCTATTCGAGTCCATAGCATACTACTATCATCGCTTTTAGCAATATCTAGAATTATAAAATGCTTTACAATTTTAAGAAAAAATAGCGTATTCCCCATGATTCCATGAATAATGAGAGGAATAATATCCATTACTTGCCATTTTGTTAATACTACCCAACCCTACACTTGGGAAACCGAATTTCTAATTAAATTTTTTATTACTGTTATATTTATTTTGAAGCAAGTTTTTTAGGTGTCAGATAGACTTTGAGTAACCAATCCGAAGTTCCATTTAACTTAATAATTTGGTGCATTTAAAGAGATTCCATCAGTCGATAGAGCTGCACTATGAAGGGTTGGATCAAATGTATAGTTTACATTTTGCCAAACATAATTATTAATAGAACGAGTCTTGAAGGTTTGCTATAATCCCATATTACTAAATAATAAATCATAATTCAAATTATCTTCTCCTCCCATGAAATAATACTTAGTATCAGTGAATTTTAATCCAAAATTAAGATAAAAATCTTGCATATACTATGATTGTCCAAAAAATGTTACTTCTGGTTGATAAAATTTTAAATTAAAACTGTATAAGCCCAAACTTGGCTAGAGAAAGACTATTCCATCTAAATTGTATTATAAAAGAATCTATCTGTAGATGATATCATTAATATCTTAGATGCTTGCTTTAGTAAATAGGTTCCATGCTACAGTAAATGGAAGTTATTAACCTTTATCATTAACTGCCCACACAAATCCTTCATTGTCATATCGGGGATCATTAGTTTATGATTGCTAGCCATAAGGCCTCTGAAGGAACCTTGTTCTATTATAAACCAATGGACTATCTTAGCCAATATAAAATGAGAATTCCCCTAAAAATTTTATGTGATAACAAACTGATTTTAATTATTGTTAAAACTAAACAAATTGACTGGATGTACCTAAACTTGGATCTAATACGTATTCTTTTATAGTCTAAGTAATTATATAGTCACCAGTCATCTCAGCCTGGACAGTATTTTAATAGTTAAATCTGCTCGGTGTCCACATTTATGTTAACCAAATATAATCATATTCATATATTTGTGAGCATAATATCTATGGATCGATATCAGCTAAAGTGCTCCCTATATCTAATTTGCTTAAATAATCTCTTATGTCAAGTTTGTATATTTTTGGATCGTTTTGGCAAGTTGTAGTAGTTGTCTAAGCTTCAGAAGTCAAGATGTACAATAAAACTGAAAAGAAGGAAGATAACATCAGTGGTGTACTAAATTTTATTAAAAATATGAAGCAATTATTGATTCAAATCAAAAAGTTATAAATTTGATCAATAGTAGAAACGATGGTCATAATCACTTAAAACACTTAGAAAGTTTCATAGATATATTTATTTACTTATATCATAGTTATGGGGAATGCCTATCTAGGTAAGTGATGTAGTAAAAAGTAAAAATTTATTTTCACCCGATTATTTAATAATAATAATTTATTATAAAATTAAAATAATTATGCTAGTATTAGCCATTTTAATTGGATAGGAAAATAAATATTAAACAGATGTGTGATATTTAAAACTAATCCTGATTCAAATATAAAATAATATCGAGAGACAATGAAATACGGATCAAATTTGCTTATATAAATTTATAAATTTAATATCAAAATGAATTTAAATTATAGATTAGTTTGCAATGAAATTCTATTGTCATTCCGATATGGTCTGATATTTCTTAAAACGAGTCGACTTTTCTTATATCTTTAAGTCCAAATTCAGAGGAGTTGGATTTCATATACAATATGCATTTAACATATGATAACTATTTTAAATCATTGGTCTAAGTTTTCTATTTAATTTCTTCAATTGGATCCCTGTTCCCCCAAACACTATAAGTAACATCAATAAATTTTTCACCAGAGGCATCTTGTAATGTGATTTTAATTTATCTTTTTGATCTCGTTAATTGGATATTAGTTATTTTGGCAACAATAATAATTGAATCAACTTTAAGTCCGAAGTAAGTGTTGTAGACATCATATTTTATATCCTTTAACATTTTTATACTCATAGGCACAACTGCCTCCTTTCTCAATCCTGGCTATGTTAGAATATTATTTGGATTACCTCATAGAGTTTTATTGGCTTCATTATTTTGAGTTCCTTAAAATATTTCATTTGTCTTCAAAATATATATAATTAAATATGAATTAATAAGTGGTATTATTTTAAATAAATGGAAGGACCCCAAACAAATGGAGTAGCTTTAAAAATAATAAGAGCAAAGAGAATAAATGGAAGAAATGAAAAAGACAATATTAGGATAGATTTTGACACCTGAAGCCAAATAAAGATGTATAATTTAAGAATTTATTAAGTGGCAAATGTGAAACTTGTTAAACAAGAAAAAGTTGAGAAGATTGAAATTTAGTTATGTACATTGGCTTAGTAAGGGAAAATATAGAAATAAATCACTGAGGCAGAATTGATTCAAATGTTAGAGGGGTAGGAAGCAAAAAAAGCAGAGACAAAAATCACAGTATAATTTACATCGATTAAAATAGTTTAAACGTAGAAAATTTTCAAGTGATGATGATGACTGATATTCATCTAATTTCATATGATCTAGCTCTTATTTTCTATATTCTTGGATCCTATTTTTTGTTAATTTTATAAAAATACTAATTTCCTCTCTAATTCATCTTTCAATTTAACACTATTCTTAAATTATTCCATAAGTATATGCTCAACTTATTCAAGTTATTTTATTGAACTCTCAGTTCGCTATCTGATACGAGATTCCCTCTCAATATCTTCTCTATAATCATTATTTTTCCCTTGCTAAATTTAATGAGTTTCTACCTCTTGAATAGATTTCAGATCTTTATTAACTTAAGATTCTCTCTTTTCTTATCATTTATAGTTTCATGGTATTTTTCAGTTTTTAAGATTCCTTTTGCTGTTAGAGTCTTTTCTAAAACTCATAGTGCATTTGTTGTAGCTATTCTCTTTCTTGTATTCTACTTAGTATTAATTATTCCTTGACTTTTTATGTTCTCATTCTTTATATTTTAGATTTCTAGTAGTTTGTCTATTAAAACTTTTGTAATTCCTTAATCCTCTTATGTTATTCATATAATTTCTTATAGATGATTTAATTTCTTACTTGTTTGCTATAATCCTCGATCTCCGCTCTTATCTGATTTTTTTTCTCGATTGAATCCTATTTTTCTTTTATCATTCTTTGCATTTTGATTTAGGATTATTACAACTTGTTAACTCTATTTGCAAGTTGTTATAAAATTTGTTCAGAGTTCTTCCTTCTAATGTGATATTGATCAACAAATACTCTTTTTATTGCTAACTCAGAGTTTCCCTAGTAAACCATCGAATTTCATTTATTGTTTTAACACTTTAAGACATTAATTATTTTTTATATAAAAATGGGAAACTAATGTAAGAGTTGTTAGTGCCAGAATAAAAATGTCGATCCAGAGAACTCTGAAGTAGTTATCAAGAAAAAATCGAAGAAGAGCAAAAAACAGTCAGAAAATTCAAATCCCTAGACTACTAATTTATAACAATCCTATACAAAGGAGGAATCAACTGCTAAGATCGAATAAAATAAATAACGTAGTGCTAGAATTATACAAAGAAATTGGAGAAAGCATCAATAAAAGAAAAAGAATACTCGATCCTAATATTTCATTTAATAAGACGAAGGAGTACCATCTCCTGATCCCAATCGTGTCTCAAAACCTCCATATAAATTCGCTTCTGGAGCTATTTATGAGGGTGAATGGAAAGGTACCTCAAGAGATGGTTATGGAGTTTAAAAGTGGCCAGATGGTGCAATGTATGAAGGTTATTGGTAGGATAACAAGGCTAATGGGAAGGGAAAGTTTACTCATGCTGATGGAGATGTGTTTGACGGACATTGGAAAGGAGATAAAGCTAATGGTTATGGGGTTTACAAGCACGTGAATGGAAGTCGATATGAAGGAGAGTGGAGAGACGACTTACAACATGGTTTTGGAACTGAAATTTGTAACATATTTATATTTTATTTACTTTATAAAGGGTAGGATGGTTCCAAGTATGTGGGATATTATCATGATGGAAAGAAGTAGGGAAAGGGAAAATATAATTGGGCTGATGGATCCTATTATGATGGAGAATGGAACGATAACAAGATTAATGGTTTCGGTACCTACAAATGGGCTGACGGTAGAGGATATACAGGAACTTGGAAGGAAAACAACATGCACGGCTCAGGAACTTATGAGTGGAAGGATGGAAGGAAGTATGTTGGGGAATATCAAAATGATAAAAAGCATGGTTAAGGAACTTATTATTGGGCTGATGGAAGACGTTATGAAGGTGGATGGAAAAATGGCAATTAGCACGGCAAGGCGAAATATTACCTAACAGATGGAAATTTTAAAATAGGTATCTGGGAGGATGGAAAAAGAATAAAATGGTTGGATGAGAGAGAAAATTAATAACCATCTACTTAGAACTAGGCGTCGCCATAAACAGCAAATTAATAGTAATAATGACTCTTATATATATTCTTGTCTTTTTTTGCATCAAATTATTTATTTAAATTTCTAATACATGTAGCGCGGAAAACCTTATCAACTATATTAGTAGTCAGGGGGCAAGAGTAAACCTCATGCCAATCAACCTTCGCAAGAAGCACAGAATAACAACCCTGACATTTTGCATGAGTTCATAAACATTGATCTGATATTCAAATTCATCACGAGAGTTGGAAAGGGACCTTAAATAGGTGATTTGGGTTAATTTAAGCACTCATTGAAAACTGTATCAACCTTGTATTTACGTATACATTAATTAATAATATAAAAGCTATACTCTAAGTGGTAATTAAAGAAATAGATCCATCAATAGAAATAAAGTAGTTTTCTGATGAAAAGGTCAATAAACTCTTGGTGCGACTCGGATATCCAAAACAGAATATGAGTAAGACAAGATTTACGAATTTGGGCAATCAAAATAGTTATTACCAATCTGTAGGAATCATTGCATTCTTTATTAAGAAAGCAGAGCAGTTTTAGGCTTTAAAGTAATAGTTAGAGTTAAGAGCAGCAAATCCAATATTTTATACACACACTGAAAAAATAAATTATCACCTCTAAAAATATTCGCTCCAAGCTTATGCAAAGAATGTGTATCCTGAGAATGACAAACAACTTAATAAAGTGATGAATGAGACAAGGATTAAGGTTGTACAGTAGAAGTAAGAACTTTTGCAGGAAGTATAGCAAATTACTGAAGAGTATAATATACTAAATGCTTAGAAGATAAGCTATAGTAAAGGGGATTAAGAAATAATTGAATAGAGGCGCAAAATAGAAGATATGGAAAGGGAAATAAGTGTTAAGTTAGATTTGGCATATGAGGCAAATGAAGAGGATAGAGAGATATAATAAGAGATAGAATAGAAATAATAATAAGTGCTCTTTAAAGAGAATAGGAAGAAAGAGATTGAATAATCATATTAATCACAATGCTTACAATATCCTTAGTTGGAAGAAATAATTGAATAATAATAGACATAATTTGCCTAATAAAATAACTTAGGTCTATCTTGCGATTAATTACAGGAATAGTATGATTAACTCAAAAATGTCTAATTTGGAGTAAAACAGAAGATTTAGAATAAGATAACTAAATTTAATAGATACAAACCATTGATTCAATTAGAGGAGGATATATTAATTAACATTCCAAGAAAGGTGCTTATGATACAAAGTGAGAAAGGAATATATGCATATTTTGAAGAAGGCAGCCTCATTCCGTCTGATGATAGTTAGTCACAAGACAATATGTAAGAATTGATTTATACAAATGATCCAAGGATAGATTTATGGGATGCAATCATAAAATAGGATTAAGAGAAGGTTTTCAAAATACTCTTGGATCCCATATTCAAGCTTAATAAGTAGATCATAAGAGAAGTAGATGATGCCAAGAATCAGTTGAATTAGGGAGAACAAGATCTACTTACACTTTCATAGTAATAAGAATAAATGAGATAAGAATCATCAATCATTACAGCACAATAAAAGGAATTACAAGCTAGGTTGCAGCATACAAGGAGTGGCACAGAGATATTTAATAGAAAGATAGAGGCCAATTAGAATCTTAAGATATCCAATTTGAAGTTGAAGCGAATCGTCCTTAAATAGAGTTAGGAGATTCAATATTATACTAATTAGCTAAATATGAAAAGCTAATTCTAATAAGCTGTCATATAGGGAGTTCAAAATCTATTGAAGTTTTGGAAGAAAAGATTTGATGAATTCAAAAGCAATGATATGAATTAGTCATTTGAGCATCATAAAATAGCCTAATATGCAAAATCCATAAGCTAATTCTTATTGAGCAAGCCTTAGGATTGATTGAAATATATATTTTTCTCACATAATTAATATTGAAATATAATGATAAATTTTACACACAATTCTTACCAAAAACCCAAAGTACAAACAGAGATATTTAAATTAAAATTAATAAATCCATGACGCATTTTTTGCTATTTCTTTGCGTTATTTCCTTTGCTCTCTGCCTTCTACCACAACCTAGAGTGATGAAAAATGGTACATTAACAAGAAAATTCGAACCATGCTAAACAATATATGTATCTGATCAATTGTTCCCATTTCACATTCAAGAGATGCTACAGGATTACCATTAAATATTTACCAAATAAGCCTGCTAATTTAAAAGTAAAATATACATTTATGAACCCTAGTGACACAGGAGTAGGATTTCAAATCAAATTTCATGTACAAATTCCCTCGATCATTGAAAATCATAATGTATGTGAAGAATCTTGAACGATTATACAAAGTCGAATCTACTAAAGACGAGGAATACAAATTATAAATCGATGAGAATTTGTATGTTACCATTAACGCTACTAATCATTGGGGATTAATTAGGGCAGTTGAGACACTGCATCAATTAATGGATAATAATAAAATAGAGGGATTGCCTATTTCCATATAAGATGAACCATATTACTAACATAGAGGAGTGATGGTCGATACATCTAGGCACTTTTTGCAAGTTAAAACTTTAGAAAGAACAATAGTCGCATTAATGTTGAATAAGATGAATATTTTGCATTGGCATATTTCTGATGATGAAAGTTTTCCCCTATTATTAACTAATCATAGTATCATCACAAATACAACTAAATATAAAGAGAACTGGTATTATACATTTGATGATGTTAAACATATTATAAATTATGCCTCTGCCAGAGGTGTTTCAATTGTACCTGAGATTGACACTCCTGCACACACATATTCTTGGGGTAGAAATGATGAATTTAAAGATCAAATTATCTTGTGTAACAATAAAATTAAGTAATACGGTCAATTAGATCCTACTGATGAGAAGACTTACAAATTGGTTGAATCTATATTTAGAGACATTTATGAGTTATTTAAAGAGTCCCCATTGATACATTTTGGAGGGGATGAAGTTTAACTTTCCTGTTATGATTAAAAACCTTCAATTAAAGATTTCATGAATAAGAACAATATCAAAGATTATGTTGAATTACAAACTTATTATAGAAAAAGATAAAAATAAATCTGGAATACTATTATCTAAAAGCCGTTGAGCGTTGCATATTGGTATAATGCAGTCGATAAATTACCAGCAGAAGACGATGACATTATTCAATGGTGGGGATTGACTTCTGAATTGAACTAGGTTGCATCATTCAAAAATAGGTTCATTCTCAGTGACTATAATACATTATACGTTGATACTGGGATGGGAAATGCGTTTGGTAACAGTTATCAAACTTACCATACATGGAAATAAATCTACAAATGGAATCCATTCCCTCCTGAAATTTAGGGTAGTGTTATTGGGGGTGAGGCTGCATTGTGGGGTGAAACAAATAATGACGCAACTAATTTTGTTAAATTATTTATAAGATCATCAGTTCTAGCTGACAGGTATATTTTAATTTTATATTAAGACTATGGAATCCTCATTTGAAAGATGTAGAATCTTATGCTGATTTCGTCACTAGATTAATAGCCATGGAGGATCGATTAGAGAGCTATGGTATTGGAGTTAGCCCTGTTACTCATGGTTTTTGTAGATAAAATGTTGCAACATGCTTTCCTGTCTTAGATTGAGGTTGAAATAAATAAAAAGAATTAAAAAATATATTTATTATTTATATGGGTTGTTGCTCAGTGAAAAAAAGACAGGATAGAATCAGTCCCTAATGTTACGAATAGAGAGAGGAGACTACGAAATATAGAATTAATGATTTTTAGGATGAGGAGAGCAGACAATAAATTAAAAATGATGAATGCACAACTCTTCACTTAACAAAAGAACTAGATGCCAAAAACAAATCCTTGAGACAAAAGAATTCGATGTTAGTTTCTTAATGTGATAAGCCAGTTATTGTTGAAAATAAAGATGAAAAACTAGCTGTAGAAGATAAATTTTTTGAAAAAAAACTATCATTTGAAGGTAAGAGGAATAAAATTATTGATTCTGATCAAGATTATTGATTGTTTCTATATATACTATCGATGACATCTTTTCTACTTTTTTCTTCTTCCACTTATCTTTAGAATGAGAATTTATATATATGTCCGACCTATATATTTTAGGGTAAGAAATGACATGGTATTTATATCTCACTTAAGTCATCTGTAAGAAATTTTACTTAATTACTAATTGCTAAGACGACAGCATTTGTAGCTTTTTCTTATAATATATTTTACTAAATTTAGTTTCCTGATTCTTTGCTATTTGAGTTTGTATTTCTGATTATTCTAGTAATTTTTCTAGATTTTCTTCTGACATAAAATTAATAACTTTATAAAATAAAATATTCACATGATTTTGCTCCTTTTCATAGATGACAGAGAATTTGAGAATTAAAATAATGTATCAAGTAACTCATAAACATCTTCCTTATGCAAAAAAATAGGAGATACTAAATAAGCTTGGTGATAAGCCGAAAAAAGAATTACTTAATTAAGTTTGCCATGAGTATTAGGTACATGTAAGGTAGACTAATTTAATAACTTAGTACTGTTAAGAATTGGCAGAGGAAATTAAAGCAATCAAGAGGACTGGAATACGACATTACAGGGGGTTTTTCATATAAAGTAGTTGGAAACCCACTCTAAGAAGAATAGTTCTAAACAAAATAACGTATGAGTTAAGATCTTGATTATTAGAATGTATAATTACGTGAATTAGAAGAAAAAGTAAAGAAATCGTGTTAGATGATTGCATAAATAAAGACACATAAATGAATATTTATAATCTATAATTAAAAAATATAACTGATGGATAAGGCTAGAAAATTGCAATACCAGTAAGAGGTGGAAAATTATCTTGAGAGAAACAAAGTGTATCACATATTTGAGGACATGCTTAAATCCATCGTTATCAAAAAACCTGATGATCCTATTGAATTCCTTATTAAGAAATTACAAGAGCCAGAGGGTACAGTTAATAATTAATCATAATAGTCAAGAAAATATTTGTTGTTGGACCACCAGGATCGTAATTTAGAGAACTAGCCTTGACTTTAGCAGAGCATCTAAATTACCAATTTGTCTCTATTGGTGATATCATTAAAAAAGAGTTAAGCAAGAAAAACTAAATGGTATTAAAAATGAATTAATATATCAAGAGCTAATAAATCTAGGACTCCATAAATAAGTTTGAATATGTTAAAGATGACATTGTGATATAAATTGCTAAAACATAATTAGCATAGTTAGAAAGTGAAAAAAGAAATTTTATATTCGAGGGATTTCCTAAAACAAGAGTTTAAGGCCTAGCATTTTAGAAAGAAGGAATTATACCTGATGCATTTATTATTTTGGAAATGTCTGAATAGAAAATTCAAATTTGTTGCAAGTAATATTTATCACTTAAAAATAGGTAGAAACTTGAAACTGAGACCGAAACATACAACGGAACTAAAGATAAAGATTTATTAGCTTAGAATCATACAACAGAATATCTATTAAATCTTAAATAAGTGAAGGAGATTTATAAAAACTAATATTTTTCTGTCGACGGAGAAAAGCCAAAGCCTAAAACAGAATCTAGTAATCCCTAATTGGAGGATATGGCAGTAATAAATATTATAATCATTAAAGCTTTTATTAAAATACAAAATCGGCAATAATGCACCATCACGAGCTGCAAGGATTCTGATATTAGGACCTCCTGGATCAGGTAGATCAACACTAGCTAAATAATTGAGTCAGAGATATGGATTTGTGTATGTTTCTACTCGAGAGCTAATATCAAATTTAGTAAATTAGAAGGGTTAAACAGGCAGAGATGCATTTGTTAAAATGAACAAAGGCGAATTAGTAGATGATTAATTAATGAGTGCATTAATTAAGGAGCGATTGAATTAAACTGATTGTTAATTATAGGGATACGTTTTAGACGGGTTTCCTAAAACAGAGCAACAATTAAACTAACTTGTTAATCTTTACATCAATCCAACATTATTAGTATTGATAGATGCTTAGGATGATGTTATTTTAAGAAGACTTACAAATCGAAGAATAGATCCGTAATCTGGAATTGTTTACTCATCTGTAGACCAAGCTTCATCGGATGTTAGAAGTAGATTAACAGTTGCTCCAAATGAATAAAGGGAGGTTGTTCAATTAAGGTATAATAATAATATATAATAGACTGAAGAGATGGGATGAATTAAAGCAACTTATTGATATATCACCGATATATGCTAGTGTTATATTCAAAATTCCAGGAGACTTAAACCAGAATAATATGTTTGAGAGTGTATGTTATCATTTGGAAAAAATATATTGAAGGCAAAATATCATATATTTAAATAGCTTATATAAAGCTATAAATTTGTTATTTTATCCTAAATTATTTCTATTTCATGTTTATCATTCACCTGTCCTAGCATCGATTACAATTCTATCAGTTCACTTTATTTTTTATTCAACAAATCAGAATTATTCTTCCTTTTTTAAAACACCTATTGACTTAGCATTCGATCTAATTCAAGTATTTGTGAGCTTAGCTTAGAATTCTCTTCATAACTTAACTTTAAATCATTTTAGAGTTATAATATTCTGTCATTGACTTTCTATTTCATTATATGATGAATTTTATTTTTTATTATTAAAATAATATTCGTTAAAAATTAATGGAGCATTAGTGTACACACATTGATCTAGTTTAATTTGAATAAAGATTCTTTTGCAAAAAGTGCGGTATCTACATGCCTGAGGATGGAACTTGTCCTATTAAACCCTCAAATATGAACTTCCCCGGATTCCTCAATCCTGTATAAAATCTTAAGAAACAATGGGAATAAGCGGTGCCCTTAGTTCCACTACCCTTAGAATATGTTAAGGTTTTATTTATAATTTAAATAATAAAATAGTAAAGGCCATCACTTATTGAATATATGATTGAATGGAGTGAAAAACTGAAACTCACAAACAATTCATTATTTTTGGGTGTGTAATTCTTAGATAACTTTCTGGCTGCCAAAAAAGTTGATCCCGTTTAATATAAATTATACGGAGCAACTGCATTAATGTTAGCAGGTATAATTAATAATAAAAATAATAGCCAAAAGTATTGAATTAGATGAAAGAATACCTTTTATAAGTAAATTAAGGAGATTCACCTATTTACCATATGGAACATCTGACTTCAGGAAATGTGAATGCTAATTAATCAAACATTTCGGGTGGAAATTATAGGGGACTACAATTATAGATTGGATTGAGAGTGCCTTATCATTAGGAGTCGTACATGAATAAGAAGAAATCGTTGCAGAAGTGTTGAAGGAGAAGAACACCAATATCTAACGAGCCAATACTACTGAATCAATTAAGGAGCATATTGAGAACATCTTCAAAAAGCAAGAAGTGACTCAATCTAAATATGAAAAAGTTCATTAATAGGCTATCAAATTGT
Organism: Paramecium bursaria; assembly: GCA_016759055.1. NCBI lineage: Eukaryota > Ciliophora > Oligohymenophorea > Peniculida > Parameciidae > Paramecium > Paramecium bursaria. Next base: position 44,104 of record VMTU01000086.1, read on the forward strand.
GCATTTTATTGTTGAAAGAAAACTAATTGATTGATAAAGATCCTGCTGATGTTACATTATCAATAATTGCGTGTGCTAGGAAGAGTGTTGGATTAAAAAACTAAAAGTACTATTATTTAATTAAGTAAAAGCATACCTTCTTTGTAGAAGCTATTTGATGTATAACCTTAATATGTTGATACATTTACTGACTAGTTGAATAAGTCATTAATACCTAAGAAATCACTCGATTACTTTAGTTTACAGACATATAAAATATTTTGATTTATAAAATTCACTGATACACAATTTTATGTTAGTTTTTTTCTGAGAAATATTTTTGTTACTTCCTTCATTAATTCTATCTGCTATTCCTAAATTACTTTTTAATCAAGTACAATTAAAGTTATGATCCTACTACTTATTTTATGTAAAATCATAATATGTTGATTAAATTACTGACTAGTTGAAGAAGAAATAACATCTCAACAACTCACTAGATTACTTTAATTTAAAGGCATATAAAAAGTGATTTTAATTATATAATATCACTTCTTCGAAAAATTACTCTTCTTCATAGTTTCAGTGGTCGATTTTAAATCAAATGATTTAAATCCTCTTGGGCTATGAGATACCGACATTTTATTAATTGGTTTCGGAGATGTCTGTTACGTTATTATTTTTAGCTTTTATAACGAGTTCGAAAATTATAATGTTTTATGATCTTCATCTAATTATGGTTTAAACTCCATGTAGTAGCGAGATTGTTTGCTTTATGTCTTAAGACGAAGACTTAATGGTGGCGATAGAGATTTAACTTTTTCAGAGCTGCTATTAGATTATTTCTTAGTCTACTTCACACTTTGCTTCATTGACTTATTCATTATTATTTTATCTCTTTTTTATTTTTTTATTAGTTTTTTTTGTTTTTTTATATAAAAATATATAACACCTCAAATGATCAACACTAGATCTAAACCTGTTTGTAAACATCATTTCAATAGAACTTAAACTCAAATTGCTAGTTACAGAAGATTTATAAGGAGAATAGCAAACAAACTCTATCAGAAATATCAGAATAAAGATAATAAAGAAAGTAAGATTTAGTTTACGGAAAATGAATATTATTACTTTCAACGTGATTTAGTTTCAAAAAGACCAATTAATCCGCCATAAAGTCCTACAAAAGGTATTCTAAAATAATTTAACTGACTTATATTTTTAAAAAATAAAATCATAAAAAAATGTACCCAACAAATAGGCCATATCTAGATGATCGAGATAGATGCAGAACCCTCTACTAGTAGGAGAATAGACCCCCTATAATATAATAATAACCACCAGTATAACCTATTTTCATAGCTAAATAATCTTATGTTCAAAAATTAGAGGGGGAATGCAAAAGATTAGAGTACCATTTAAGGCAGAGCTAATCTAATTTTCAATAACTTAAAGTCATGTATGATGCTGATTAGTAAAAAATCTAATAAATTTATGCTTTTAACTAACATCTGTAATCACTTCTCGATCATCACACCTCGGAATAAACAAAGATTCTAGATTTAGAACAAGAAAACTTCTATTTACTATAGTAGGTTGAATGTTTAAAGAAGCAATAATTAGAATCCCAAGATTTAGAGACTTAAAGAAATCAAGTTAAATAAGAACAAACCAAATTGCTTGAGCTGACATAAGAACTACAAAAGGAACTAAACGATGTTAGAGCTAACCCATTGTTGGAAGTATTAGAAAAGTTTAGAGACCGAGTTATGAAACCGTACACTGTAACAAGTGAAAGAAAGCTAACTACTAAGGAGAAATATACTAGATTGGCCAGATTAACCATGTAAGCAGCAGAACTTATGAGTTTTAAATTAAAATATAAATGATTATCTTTGAAGATGAATAAGAAAAAATTTAATTCAGAAAGAAGATAGAGGAAAGGAACAAATCAGTTAAAAAAAATTAATCTCAAGTCTTCTCTCTTGACTATGTATTTGGTATAGCTGACAGACCAATATCAGGTTAACTCACACTAATTGGACAAGGTTTTAATTATCATCAATAATAGGATATGTTGTTTTTTATGTTTCCAATATGATAGTGTTATAACATGTTGAGACTGGCAAATAGGTTCCGATGAGTGGCAGATATAAGAATGTGACTGCTTTAGCTGCAGCTCACTAATTGTCTAAAAAAGATGGAAAAACAAAAAATCTTGTTATAGCAGTTGCTGAGTTTTTAGAAAATTTATCTAATATAGTTGTGCTAAAGAAGAAGAAGGTGAGAAATATACAGATATAATCTAAAGTGCCAATTACTAATTTGTAACTTAATGTAGAAAAAAAGTATGTCGGAGCATAATTAGGAAATAACATTTAAGTTTTAAGTTATAAGAAAGAAAAACAAATAGCATCAGGAATTATAAAAGCCTAGTTTGATAGATTTTCTTTTCATCCTTTGAAGCCAAAGCATGTAATAAAAAAATATTATAATTTTAGTTATTGTTATCAGGACACAACTATCTGAGATTATGGGAAATGTAATTCTAAGAAAGATCTATGAAGGAATCTCATGAATAACTGATACCTTTAAAATTGGAAAAGGAGAATAAATTCTTAGATCATGGATGGATGTTACCATAGAGCAATTAAGCTTTACTGGTGTTGTTAGCTGCTGGAAATAAAATTATAATTCTATTGAATGAATAATTTAAGAAAGTAATAGAGATAGATCCACAAAACCTTAATTTTGTTGAAGCCCCTATTAAGGATTTTAATGTAGAGGACCATGATGATATGGTTGGATTAAATACTGTTCTAGAAGATATGATTAAGGAGAAGATTGGAAACATACAGTAGAATCAAACAAAAATAACTAACACTACCTTAAATAATTAGTAACTTGTTGAATTTAATACTATATCAACAAGCAAAAAAGGATTCATGTTGGGAGGTTCCAAAGGGTATATTTATATTTATATTTTATTAGTGGAATAAGTATATATGAGTTTGATAGAAACTTATCAATAATAAATACTATGTCATTTTGTATGAAAACTACTAAAGGCGAGCATAAGGTTACATAACTATCTAACCAAAATGATGCCCTAATTGCTATAGTATCCTAGCTTGGAAATTAATTATATTTCAATGTGCTTAATACTGGTTAGATGGATACTGAAATATCAGCTATATAACCATTTCTATCTGCTGGTTTCCACAATAAAAGAGTTAATGCAATCTCTCATGCTAAAATCAAATAAGTGTTTGCTACTTGCTCAGAAGACAATTCTGTTAAGATATGGAATTACTATGAGTCAGAAAACACCTTCAAAAGGGGAATCTTATCAAAATATTTCAAAGAAGAGCCAGTTTGCGTAGCTATGCATCCTTTTGGAGTATTTTTAGCAGTTGGGTTCACAAATGGATTCAAAGTATTTGCTATCCTTAACGATGGGCTATTCGCATTAAAGGAGGTTTCACTGAATAGTTGCAAAATAGTAAAATATTCTAATGGTGGTCATATGCTCATAACTAATGAAAAATCGAATGTTGTAATCTATGATTCTATTTATTATGAAACGATACATGTATTTGATGGTCATACAGCTCCTATTAAAGATATTGCAATATCTTTGAATGATTAATTTATAGTATCAACTTGCATGAATGGTTATGTATTTTGCTTTAATATGGCAGAAGCTTAAAATAATATACTCAAAGAACCTGAGTTTTAAGAGCCTGGAATCTATAACTCCATTTAATATTCTGAATTATTTATTGGATGCACGAATGAAAAATTAATGACAATCTTTGATAAGAAATTCGCATTGATTGCTGAATTTGAGGTTACAGATTGTTATCTCACAAAATTATTATTGACAAATAAATACTTAATCGCAGGCACATCAAAGGGAAATATCAGAATCTATCCAATTCCAGAGGAAAACCAATTAGAATATGAAATAATTCACGCTGCATCTAATGAGGTGAGATTTAAAGTACCAGAAGCATATGAGATTCATGCTCATTCATCAGCAATAACATGCTTAGATTATGATGGATAGTATATATTTGCAGGTTGTGAGGATGGTTCAATATCTATGTTTAGGAGTGATGATATTTTAACCGAGGAAAAAATAAGAGTAGCATAAATATCAAACGATTTGCATTTAGAAGAAATATTCAAAATCTAAAAAGAGAATGATAAGATATAATAGAAGAATTTTGAAGTTATTAAATCTGAGCAAACAGTTAGGATAGAGACAGCTAAATTAGATTAAATATTCAGAGCCAAAATAGAACAAATAAATAAGGAATTCCAATAAACTATGGAAGGAGATAGAAAGATGAAAGATACCTTTGTTGAAAAATCTGATTAGGAATACTAAAAGTTATATTCATAGTATTAAGAGGAGAAATAGAGATATGAATAAGAAATTGAGAATTTTAAAACAAGTCATGAATAAAAGATTAAGTATGAGGAATCTAGAAATCAAGAAATAGTAGATGATATAGAAAAAATTAAGTAATAACACAAAGAGACCTTACAATTATTATTGAATTAGCATAGGAAAGATATGAAATAGATGAAACTAAAATTTTATGAAAAGTGTTAAGAAGTTTAAGTAAAATATTCTACAGTTGTGGATAATGCAAAAAACTATGGAACAGCATTCATACAAAGATTAGAAAAATAGGAAGCTGAATATGAAAAAGAAATAGATGAATAGATTAAAGATCTGAAAAATTAAATTGCTAAAGTCAAATTAACTAATTAAAAATTAGAAGAGACGAACACATCACTTGTCTCAAAGTATGAAAAACTAAAATAAGATGACGAACTGCTTCAAATCCAGTTCAATTCTTTGTTTGAGGAACATAATCGAATCAGACATGAGAATCTTAAAAATGATGAGGATATTCTTAAGATGCAACATTAATTATTGGAAAGATTATAAGTTATAGACTCTAAAGAGGAAACATGTAAAGCATCAAAAGATGAATAGATAAATCTTGAAAACTTTAGATATATGCTAGATCAAAAGATTAAAAGCCTGTAAACAGATAAGTAGTTGCTTTTAGATAAAATCTAGGACAAAGAAGTAAAATATCTTATATATGAAATTAGTATAAATTAAGGGTTATGTTTAAAGAGTTGATCGAAGAGTCAAATAAGAATGAGGTAAAATACTAAAACTTGGTTAAACTTAAAGGACAATTAGATGTATTAGAAAATTAAATTAAAAAAACAGAAATAAATATATTCTTGAATGCTAACAAGATAAAGGGTTATGAAAGCGTAAATTATTATATTTATATATTAGACATTATTATCAATAATTAAGAGTCATGACACTCCTAGTTAGATAGCCCACAAATTGAGATAAATGATAGAAGTAGAGGAGGATGAAAATGAGGAAATTGAAGGAATCGCACTAAAGAAATAAATATCAAATAAAGATATAAAGGATATCATTAAACTAAAATAAGATAAACCTAATGAATTGAATGAAGATTTATTAAGGTAAGGTTAATGGATGACCAAAAAGTTATATCTAATTAAAGTTACCTCTGACAAATTAAAGGGTATAAGAGAAGATAACATAAATACCATATTTAACTAAAACACAAAATTGATAGAGGAATGCAATATGTTGAGGTCAGAAAATGACAAATACTAAAAGAAAATAAAACATGTGGAGAAACTTTTATCTGATGCGATCAGACTTAAATAAAGATTAAGATAGAAACCCTAGAAATATACAAATTTAGTGTAGAAGATTGAGGAATAGAACAATTTGGTTTAAAATCAGAAGAGCAAACTCACAAATTTGAAGGATTCTATGAGCTAGATTTTAAAGAAATCTGTAGTGGATTGATAATATAAATATAATAAAAAATGACAATACAAAGTATTTAATCATCTGAAGTACGATTTCCATACATGCATTTCGTTGTATCATTTATGGCAATAAAATACCTATTTGAACAATATATAAACTTGAGATAAATGAAATTTAACGCAATCAGAGAATTACCTGATGTGATCGAAAAATTAGGAATCACTCCTAAATCGTTCAAAAGACAATAAAAATTAAATTATGACAAATTGTACTCCCACATCAATATCATTTAGAGCATTTGAAATGTATACAAAATCGATTAGGACAGCATTAGATGTGATCATTATCGTATGTCATGTTATGCCATTTGTGTGGGAAAAAAGTGTCGCATTCTTTGGTTTAGATCCCTAATCAGAGGTAATATACTATAAATTGTAGTTTTAAAGAGGATTGGCCTATATATTTTTAGAATCTGTCAGGCAAAAATTGATTGAAGTTCCTAATAATTTTTATAACTCTTATGTCATAGAACAAAGGTATGGACTAAGCTAAATGTCATTTTCCTTATAATTCAGTGATTTGGTTGTGGAATCTGGCATAATGTGTATACTCGTACCTCTATTTTTGTATGGATATTTATATGTAGTAGAAACGGGAGGAGAATACTTTTTCTTATATGTATTTATATATCAAAAAAGAGTATCAAAGGTTTAAATATTTGTTTTGATTTTCGCTATCGCTTAGAGTCTAATATATCCTAATTATATATAACCATTATTTAATAAATTTGAGGAATTGAATGATGGATTATTGAAATTTTCGATTAATGAACTTACTCGAAAGCTGAAATTCAAAATTGATTAAATATATGTCATGGATGGCTCCAAGAGGTCTGATCATTCGAATGCTTATTTGTTTGGTCTCATAAATAAGAGAATAGTATTGTACGACACCTTATTAAAAAAGCTTGATGATAAGGAGATGCTCGCAGTTGTGGCACATGAAATAGGTCATTGGAGGTGGTAGCATCCTTATATAAATCTTATGTTATATTGTGTAATTTATCATATTGATTAAATTAGCTAAAGATTTTATTTACATTTTATTTATTTGGATTATTTAGGAATTCAGATTAGATATTCTTGAGCTTTGGTTTTTCTGATAAATCTGTAATGCTATTTTTTTCAACAAAAAGATATTTATTGGTTCCACTTTATTTTTCGCAGTTTTTGAGCCAATGAACTAACTATTTCACCTATTAGAATTAATGGTCTCACGTTCACACGAATATCAAGCTGACTAGTTTGCATGTCAACTAGGATATGGATAGGAACTATTCTCAGCATTAATCAAATCGTTCAGCTAGGATAGTTCAAACTTACTTGTAGATCCATGGTATCAATGGTACTATAACTCGCATCCGACACTTTTTGAAAGATTGGACTATATAAAGAAGAAAATTTGAAAATTAATAACATTTAATTTATTATTTTATATTTTATATCTTTTATTCTAGTTATTTTAGAGATGGTGTATTCTGTTTGAAAAATATTTAAACACCAACATGTAATAAGTATTTTCTAAAATTTAATCATAAATTTATTAAAATATAATACTATGCAGCCTATTAATTTTGATAGATTACTCTACCCTATACTGATGCAAATTAAAAATTTTAGGGATACCATAGGCAAGATAGATCAACTTAACTCATTACCTATTTAACAGCAGCTCAATAAGCTATCAATAGGTATTAATTAGAAATTATAAGAGTGTTAGACAAGATGTGAGAAAATGATATTAGCAGTCATAAAGTTTTTCCTTGATTTTATAATTGATGGACCAACCAAAATCAAAGCTACATTCGATTTTGAGAATAAGAATATAAGGAAAGAAATTTAATACAAACTTTAATTGATGACTACATATTTTGGGAAGAGAGAGTAGCAACAAATAAAGTAATAACTTGCGGAGTTGATGGATTTTGGAAACGGATTCAGTGATTCCGAGAAGGAGGAAGAAGAATTGGAAGAAAGTTTTCAAATCAAGCTTGTATGAATATAATAAAATATTAAGACAGGACATTTAAAAGAGTTTAGTCCAGAGATCACAGAACTGAAATAATTGGTAACTAAACAATAAGAGGAGATTGATTAGTTAAAGAGAAGAATAATCACTAAATAAACTACATTGGAGGCATTAACTGCTAGCCATATGAAGGATATGTAAAACATAAAACAACAAATTTTCAAATAAGATTCTAATGGTGATGATACTGAGTATTTAGAAGTGCAATATTTTGATCAAACACTAATGTTGGAGCCAGAAATTATTGAATTAATTAATTAAAAGATTAGAGGGATAAAGCTTCAATATGAAAGATTTGTGGCTAGGATGATCGAAAGCAATAGAAAAGATCCAACCCCAAGAAGAAAGTAGTCTTTCTCAGCTGATAATATTTAAACTTTATCTGTTAGAGATTTAATAAAGATAATTTTTGACAAATAGCAAAACATGTACCAGATATGGAAGATGATGTAAGACATAAAAGGAAATCAGTATATTCTACAAGTTATTGTGAAGCAACAATTTGGATATGGGATAGAATATAAAGAAATAAATGACATATTAAAAGACTCTAGAGGTGAAATCAAGGATATGATTGAGTTGAGAGAGTAAATTTAGAATTCAATTAATATTCTAACACAATAGTTTTTAGAAGAATAGTTAAAACAATAATAAGACATAGAACATTTGAAAATGCAAAATTTCGAATAAAATGCGTCCTATGAACAAAATTTGAATAATATCAGAAATATGTACCAAAATTACAATCAGAGTGAAGTAAACTTGACCTCTAAGTTAAGTCATTTACAGTACGAATTGTTAGAGAGTGATTAATAGATATAATAGTTAAGAAATAGCATAAGATTCCAAAATATTCGAATTAATAATTTAACATCTAATATATCTCTATTACTGAAATTGTTATTTCCGAAAATTTAAAGTATTAAATTAGATGTTGTTAATTTACATTATGATAAATCAGATATTGTGAAGGAATTAATTTTTCGCTTTAATAATATCACTCAATTATAGGCGATAGCTGTAAAATAGATGCTTGAATTTATGCTTTATTAGGATAACACAGTAAAAATAATATCCATTATAAAGAGTAGAACCCAAAATCAATCTACTTAAACTAGATTATTAGGTAATGATAAAATGGACAATTCGGAATCATATTCACCAATCCTAAAATAACGTGATAGTATAAAAACTTCTTAATAAATGTTATCAGTTTCTCAAGAGCAGTAGAAACTTAACTTATCCGAAATTCATTCTCAGATAAAAAAACAGAAATCTATTGGTGTTTAGTGTATTGATGAAGAACTATCATCGAGAAAAATAAAGCAGGTTAATGAGGAGTAAGCTATTGAATACAAAGGGAAAAAGTTATAACTTTCAATTGATAAAATAAGAAAAAATTAGGAAGATAAAAATAACGTTTATGAAAGGTTATTTAATAAATCAAAAAAGCTATCAGATAGGATTAGATAAATAAAACCGTATATTGAAAGATTGAAGGATGACGAGTTTAAGGAATTATATGTTATTTTAAATTTATAATTAAGTAGACAACAAAGCAATAACTTTATTCCTTACTCTTTGAATCCTGTAGTCGAACTTCCATAACAAGATTTAGACCTCAACTAGAGTTTAAGCAAATATACTGAATCATACAGATTTAAAACAAATAGTTAAGTCAAGAAAATTAATAAAACTAAAGAAAACACTGAAATCAGTGAATCAAGGTATTTTAATTTATTCATTAAGAATATTTGGTGATTTAGACGGATAAAGGGATCATTCACTTCGTTTATACGAGTAGCATAGAATTGATACTTATAGAAGAAGATTAAAAAAGTTGTGCCCTTCTCCTGAAATCAAAGAACTTACATTTAGTGACAAAATAAGACCTAGAACTCTATCAAAAAACACCAATAGAAAACCATGAAATACGTTTTATAATTTAATTATTATTTATGAACTTAATAATAATTAATATTTATTTTTCACTCATCTAAACAAAAATAGTTTCCACTTAACTTTTATTCTTTATCTAAGATTGAATCTAGTTTATTTATTCTGGGCCTGTAATTTGTTGGATCTTTAATTTTATTATTTATATAATTACCTCTTCTAAATGTAATTCCTAACATTCCTAAAAATTTGTTCATTCCAGGAACTAATTCTTGTGGCTTATTTGCAAAACATGCCTTTCCTGGTTCACCTTCATAAACGACAACTCTTAGAAATTATTATAATTATACCTATCTGCTAAATATGTAGCCATAATAAAGTCATGCTCTACAACAAATCCAGCTCTTTTAGTGTTCATTATGAATCTCTTTATTAATCTGGATGTGGTGACTCTCTGCTCAGCATCCAAATATGCAGATGGTTCATCTAATAAATATACTTCAGCAGGTTTTCCCAAAGCAAGAATCAAAGCAACTCTTTATAATTCACCTCCTGATAGTTGTTTAACCTCATTGTCTATTAAATCATCGATTTTTAATGGTTTATACACATCAGTTTAAAATTATGGATGAAGGTGAGAATTCTGTAATCGAGCAGCAAATAACTATTAAACTGTACCATCAAATGTAGGTGCTATCATTTGGGGTTTATAACTCACACTTAATTCTGGTACAACATCCTTCATATCTGGATCCTTTCCTGCTAACATCTTAATAAAAGTTGTTTTTCCTGTTCCATTTTCACCCAATAAAACAACAATTTATGAATTATTAAAATGTCCTGCTTAGATTTCTAATGAAAACTCCCCTTGAACTTTCTTCATGTCAGGATACTAGTAATTCCTAATCTTTTTATCTTCCTCTTTTTCAAGATTATCTGCTATTTTAAAGTTTAATTCATAATCTCTGAATCTCATATTCTCAGTTGGGATAAATCCAGCTAAAAATACGTTTATTCCTTCCCTCACTCCAAATGGCATAGTAACTATACCATAAGCGCATTGAACACCATAGAGGCAACATATAAAGTCGGACAGATAGTCTAATATAGATAAATCATGCTCTACGCAAATTATATAATTGTTATCCCTCAATTATGATCTAATTACTCTTGATGCAACGATTCTTTATTTTATATCTAAATATGATGTTGGTTCATCAAACATAATAACATCACTTTCGGAGATACAAGCAATTAAAATTGCAAATCTCTGCAATTCACCACCTGATAATTAACTCACTTGTCTTTCTAGTAAATGATCTAATTAAAGTTCCTAACACAACTTTTGAGCTCTGCCAAACTTGTCCTTTTGTTGAATTATGTTTCCCACTATTCCTTTGACTTATTTTGCAATTATATCAACATATTGAGGTTTAATAACAGCTTTAATTTTATCCTACTACAACTTTTAAAAATAAGTTTGAAGTTCGTTTCCCTTGAAATATTTAATTATTGTGTCCCAATCGGGTGGTTCATTATATAATCCCAAATTTGGCTTTACTTTGCCAGATAAGATCTGAAGTGCAGTTGATTTTCCAATACCATTAGTTCCCACTAGTCCAAGCACTTAACCTGGTCTTGGAATAGGAAGTCTATGGAGCTTAAATGAATTCTATCCATATTGATGTGTCAACTCAGTACTAAGATCCCTTGGTAGATTGATAATCTCAATCGCTTTAAAAGGACATTTTTTCACACACAAAGCACATCCTATGCATAAAGCTATTTGATTTTAATTAAATGTTACATTCATGGATTACACAAATTTTTGCTTATTTTGATACTTCTATACAAAGTTTCTCTTATTTGTTTACAGGGCAACACTTCTTGCATTCCAACGCACACCTCTAAGGCTTGCATCTATCTTTATTGATAATTGCAATCCTTAACTTTGAGGTTTCCATAATTAAATTAAATTCTTTATTAAATACTTTATTTTATTTTTTATATATAAATATTTTTAATTCATATCAACAATCTGTCTCAACACAATAAATGTTTAATTTTTCAAGCTCCTTCATAATTGGCTCATTTATCGATTTCATATTTGGTATATGAACTCCAGTTTCCTTTATTTATCCATCTAAAATGCATTATGTAGCCACTGCAGTTGGAACCCCAACGGTTATAGCCATGGCAGACCTAGATTACTTATTAAATTTATTACTTTCCATTTTTCTCACCGATTTTAACCATTGTACTCTTTTTAACATATATTTTTGGATCTCCTGGATAAGTTATCCTGAAAATGTGTTACATCGCAACAAGATCTGTTTCACCATCATTGTAATTCATGTATTTTTGCAAATGAGCAGCAAAATTATGAACATGTGAGACATTAGGAATAACCTTTTCCAATTTTGAAAAAACTTTCATCCAAACTAGGGCCTCTACTACTCTTTTTGCAAAGTCTTATTTAAAAACATAATTTTTCTACTCAAAATATTAATGCTGGAATATTTAATTAATGACTTTATTTAAAAGAACCATTATCTATTCTTGATTGAAATCATTTGAATTAATGTTATTTGATATTTTGAAGAAATCCTATTAGTTGATATGATTTTATTAATTTGGAACATTTTTCAGATTTTAATTAAGATACTCAAACCATGTCAATTCCTTTTAAATTATTTCCTCTGATGCTAACCCTATCTACTTCATAGCTGCCATTAATAAACAATGTCCTTAATATCTTAAAGTTCCTCTTACAAGTTTTTGACAATCCTTCAATCCATAGAACTCTTTATAAGGAATGCTATCTCTATTTGGATCCCTCCATTTAGAGAGCAGGATTAACATGAATTATTTCTGTTGAATAAAGCAGATCCTTCCCAGATATGTACTTCTCCTTATTTTCATCCAAAAATTTTGCATCGTTATTGATATTTCTAATTGCAGCAAAGGGACTCCATGAGAACTTGTAGCCAAATGGGTTATCACAGAATTCCGGACTTGGTACACCACCACACCAAGATTCATATTCAATGATTCTAAAAATAGCATTTATAATACTTTCCCCCTTTTGCATGAACTTCATCTCTCACCTTGATAGTAGCCAGATGGTCTATTCCAGGATCTAGACCAATTTCATTTAAGAAAATTAATCCCTTACTCTTAATAATATTTTCCAATTATTTAATTTCTGGGAAAGCATATTACGAAGTGACCATAGAACGACCTACTTCGGCACACATTTTAGCTATTGGCACAATAAATTGTGGAGGAATGTATGCTATAACAATATCAGAGTCAGTCACATATTTTCTCAGAGGGTCAGATTGAGTAACATCAAGAAAATGTCCTTCACATCTCTATTTTCTTGAAGCAAGTGATTTAGCTTCCTTTTCCAATGCAGATGCAATTATGATGAAATTCTGATATTCTATGAAATATTACCTCTTATCTCTTTAATAACTAATCAACGACTGCCTCTGCCATAAGTCCTGACCCAATTAATAGAATTCTCTTGACTCTTGAAGATGTTAGCTATCTGGAATATTATTAGAGCATCAAATATATTTAATTATTGAAAAAAATCTCGATTATTACGTATTATCAAGATTTTCTTTTTAATGTATAAATATTTAATGTTGAAAATAGTCACTATCATAATGATGGTCATCATACTTTGATTATGATATCTAATAATCTTATATAAACATAAATATATATTCATAAATATAAATTATATTAATATAATTTTAATGGACTAGATCAAAGAACTCTACTAATATGTAATCAACCTGATGGTTGAGGTATTAATCAATTATAAATAGTCTGACTTTAATCGATTCACAAACAGTGATAAAGATATACTAAAATAATTGAAGGAGATATATAAATTTCTTATAAAGTAAGCTGTATTATATAAAGATCGAAATTGGCAATGGAAGATGTGATAAATGAACACTAATAAAATAATTATGAGTCTCTTATACAGAAATTAGAGGCAGACATTCGTTAACATATTCGTATTGAGTAATAATAGAGATTATAAATTGAAACGCTATAATAGAAAATTGATGAAATGTAATCAGAGCATGAATAAGAGATTAAACAATTGTAGACACTTCTCGAAAATAAAAAGGTTTCTTAGTTATTATTTAAAATAGTTTATTGCAATAAATAAAGTTTAGAATTTAAACTAGACAAATTTCATAATAGATAAGGGATAGGCTGATAATCCGAAGAAGAAATCCCCCACTGCTTTTGAGAGATTATCGATTTTAGTTAAGAAGCATAAATAAAGTAAAACTACATCGACTTCCGAGTAGATGCTGGCATTACTCAAGTAATGTAAAGGCGTCGATCAGTCGCAATCTAAGTAATTAGTGCTCAACAGCTTAGAGGCAAAAGATTATCCACCCTCAGGAGAGAGAATACTACCAAAGGAGCCTTCTATACTCATCGAGATGATAGTTCTTCGATAGATAAGTTAAGAAAAACCCAATCGAAGTTGAGAACCTCCTAAATAATGCAATAAGACGATGACCTCAAGTCCTCTTCGTTCGATGGTGATAAAAAAAGAAATTACAACAAGTTCTAGCACTTACTCAAATAAAAATGAGTTATTTTTTTAATATATATTAGGTATTTACATTAATTAGATGAAATATAAATTATATAAATTATATTAAATAATCTATTATACAAATGGCCAGATAAGTTTAAAAACTTACTTTAGACGATAAGGTATAATATATTATAACCCTATAAAGTAAAAAAATGAGATTCAGAAGGAAATCTTTGTAACCATAAGATTAATTGATATGGTGGAAAAGTGTGCATAGCTATCAGATGACAAAATTGCACCGGAAAAATATGATTCCGAAATACGAAAACTATTAGAAAAATTGGAAAACTTATTATCGAAGATTCCTAATATGACAGCTGTATAATTTGCAAAGGTAATTGATTTGCATTAATTAATAGGAATATAATTTAGAAGATTGTAAGTTTGGATTAGATCGAATAAAATTAGGTCCTCCTAAGAAATAAGGAAATTAAATTCAATTGGTGAAGGAATTGAGTTAGATGTTTCATAGAATTTAAGATCAAATTTTCATGGCTAATGATATTATTAAGGTAGCTACATTTAGACCATTAGTTCAAAAATTAATAGAATTGATTGAAAGAACTGAAAAAGAGCTTCCAAAATATGATTCATATTTAGCGTAATTGAAATAATTGTAAACATTTGTTTTATGTTAAGTAATGATAAAGCATTCAATAGGGAACTTATGGATACGTTGACTGAAATGGAAGTATAAGAGTTTTCAACTTTAATTGATACTGCTATGTAGGCATTTATGGGTGCGCAATATTGAAATAAAATAATTGATAATTGATAATTTAAATTAATAATATAATTAAAATGTCAGAAGTTCCTGATGAAATACGTGACTTGTAGTCGAATGTAGCACTAAGCATGCTAAATGATTTATTAAAGTATATTTATGTAAAATAATTAGATAGGGAAAGCTTAATTAAGAATAATGTGATTCATACAAAAAAAAGTTTTAGAAATTACATGATACTGTAGTCAAACATTCAAGAATCATCATCATCTGTGGGAGAGATCTAAGAAACTAAACCAACAGCTAACAACAGAGAAAAGTAATTTAGAAACTGCAGTAAATGAGCAAGTAATATTATAAATTATATATTAGGCAGTTGCACAAGAGAGAGCATAATAATTGAATGCAAATCTTAAAAAGGCCGAAGGAGAATATGAAATCCATGAGCATAAAATCGATGTTCTTTAATTTGAATTAGATGATATTGAACATGAGAAAGCAAATATTTTGTAAAAGATAACTGATCAAGAAAAGTAAGCCAAAAATAAAGCAGCCCCAGAAATTGAGAGATATGATTAAGAAATTGATCAATTAAAAGAAGAGTTATAAAAAAGAAAGTAGTAAATAGAGAACGAATAAAAAAATTTAGCTGATTAATTAGAAAAGATCTCTTAATATAAGAGCGAAAATGATGAAAAGTTGAATTAAATAAGTAAACTTAATGATGAACATTTAAAAATTAAGGATGATCCAATCAGATTTGGTAAAAATGCTGATATGTTATCCTCTGCTAATAAAATAATGAATAAAGATTTGCAGGGTTAATTAGATGATATAGCTAAGAAGGAAAAATAATTGAACGATATTAATGCTGATCTGGCTAGGTTGACTGGAAAAATAGGCGAATATGATGCCCAAATCCTGACAGAGTAAAAGAGCATTGAGGCATTAAATTCAGATATGAAGAAATATAGAGATGAAATAGATAAATTAAAATTTGAGATTGGAGATCTGCAAGGAGAAAAAGTTAAATTTGATATAGACACTAAATCTTTATAATTAGAAATAAGAAGACATTATGATGCAGCAAATTCTAATAAAAAGGAAATTGATCAATTAAAGAAGAGAATTAAGAGGGAGTAAGTATAGATAAGTTAGATTAATGATTAACTTTATGAATTTAAAATGATTATGGAAAAATTATAAAAAGAGGAGTAAGTAATATAATATGAACTAGAAAAAAATGATGAAATAAGGTAAAATGTAATTGATGAGAATGTCATCTTAGAGGGAAAGTAAAAGGAAGTTTAAGAGAAGACTGCGCAAAAAGGAACCGAGAAGGATGTGATTTTAAAGTAAATAAATTCTTGGGAATAATAAATGACTGATCTTAAAAATAATGAGCAAGAAGGATTGAAACGATTGAAGCAATTAACTGCTACAAGAGAATCTATGGCTAGAAAAGCATCATCAGCTTTAGCAGAGGTAAGAGAAACTAGAGAGGAATTAAAAATTAAAGAATTATTAATATTAGATTTAACAAAAAAATATTAAGAAACTGAAGTTAAACTAAATAATTATAAATCACTATATGAAGAAGTTAAATAGGCTAGAAATAAATATGTTAACCTCATTTAGAATAGTTCATAAGATAAGGCAGAATTAAAGGAAAAATTGAAGAATTTATCAAATGAGTTTGAAATTCTCAAAAATGAAGCCTAGGAGAAGGAGAGAACTTTACTCGAATACAAGCATTTATTGCAAGTTGAAATTCATAAAAAAGATAGACAACATGCCAAATTGAATAAGTTGGAATATACAAGAAAATCGAAAAAAGAAATAGTCGATCAGAATATTAATGAAATTGAGAAACTAAATATGATAATCATGTCATTGGAAAAGGACATGATAAATTTAAGAGAATAATATGAGAAGGTTTGTGAATCAAGAAATTATACAGGAATACAATTGATTGATAGAAATGATGAGCTTTGCATATTATATGAGAAGGCGAATATATAAGACAATATACTAAAATCAGGAGAATTAGAAATAAAACGATTAGAAGATGAAATTCGTATGATTAAAATTGAAATATCAGAACAAAAAAGGAAAATTGATGTAGCTAGAAAATAAATAATATTAGTTCCTCAATTAGCAGATTAAGTGATTCAATTAAAAAATGAATTAGATCTAGAGAAAAAGAGGGAATATACTTTAGCAGAAGAATTGGAGAACCCTGACAATCATAAAAGGTTCAGAGAACTAGGAGGAGAAGATCCCGATTAGGAAGCTTTAGATGCTAAAATTCATGTTCTGGAAGAGAGATTGAATAATAAAAAAGAATAATTACTTGAAAAGGAATTGATCTTGGATGAAATTACTAACCTGAGTGAAAAATTGAGAAAGTAGGCATTAGATGGTAGATTAACAACTTTAGAATTGTCAGAAAAGGTGAATGAATTTTAAGCGAAACTTAAGGATCTAACGAGAAAAATGATGGCAACAATAGCTGAATTATCAATTTATTAGGCAAAAGCAATTAAATTGAGTGAGTAAAAGGAAGAGATGGAATTGACAGTAGATGAGGCAAGGTCTAGATTTGAATAAGGCCAACCTCCTTTACCTGATTTTGAATTGGAGTATCTAAATTAACAGAAATATTAATTAAGATATTAGGACGAGAAGTACATAATTATTAAATAATTAGATAAAAGAGATTAATGAAGGAAGAGATTGAAAGGAATGCTGAGCCTTTTGCAGCTAAATCAAAAGCTAAACCTAGATTTAATCAATATATACCTAATGATGGAAGCGGTATACCATTAGCCAAAAACTATGGAAAACAAGCACCATTCTATCCATAGGATAAAAGCCCAAATATGCGCTTTTTTAGAAACCCAAAGGTTCCAGAAGTAGAAATTTGATAGTATAAAAATGTTCTCTTAATTTTATTATATTAATAACTGACTCAATGAACCAAATAGAGAATATATTTAAGGAGAATAAAAACTATTTATCATTTTTAATGGATAACTAATACAGTAAAACTCAAAAATCAGTTTCACCTACACTAAAAAAGAATCCTTAAGATAAAAATATTGAATCAATCATTAATTAATATAAAGAAAACTTAGATTAGTTGAGGAAGATTGATACTATCAGATAATAAAAATACGATAAACTTTAAATAAAATACAATAAGCAAGCCGAAATGTTATAGAATATATTCAAAATAATTGATCAGCATGCAAATTATTTACTAAAGGAACCTAAACTGAAATAAATATAAAGGGAATTGGAAAAAATTGATCATTCATAGGAAAGAGCTAAGTCTCCTCTAATTTCTGTTGCACAAGAACGATCATTAGAACCCATTAAAATATTAAATGTTAGTTAATCAACAAAATCTGAATAAATGAGAATTTAGATAAGATCTCCAAGAAACCACAATTATGCTCGATTCATTATACCAAAATAAGAGAAAATGTTTGGTTCTTGAGTTTTTTCTTTGTGTTTTATAAAATTTTTCTCATCAAATAATAATTTATTTTAATTTTTTATGGAACTTACTTTTGCTCAAAAGAGATTTACCCTGGACAAGAAAATAGGATCAGGATCATTCGGATAAGTATTTCGAGGATAAAATACTCAAAATGGATAGGAGATTGCAATTAAATTAGTATCATTAAATTAATTCAAAGGAACCTGTAAATACGAAACATCCATAACTACTTTATGAAGCTAAGATATATCGAGTATTGGAAAATGGATGTATGAACAATCATTTATTAAAGTGGGAATTCCTCATATATATTGGTTTGGAACTGAAGGTGACTTTAATGTCTTAGTCATGGATATGCTAGGACCTAATCTAGAAGACTTGTTTTACAAATGCAACAAGAGGTTTTCTCTTAAAACAGTCTTGATGATTGCAGACCAAGTAATTTATTAACATATCATCTTAGTTGCTAACAAGGATTGAATTTTTACATTAAAATAACATAATCCATAGGGATGTTAAACCTGATAATTTTTTGATAGGATTAAGAAACAAAGCAGACGTAATATACATGGTAGATTTTGGATTGAGTAGAAAATATAGAGATAACAGAACAAGTAATATAATTTAAAACTTTCAGATATGCATATACCATACAAAGAAGGTAAAGGATTGACAGGAACTGCTAGATATGCGAGTATAAATGCTCATTTAGGAATTGAGTAAAGTAGACGAGATGACTTGGAATCTATTGGTTATCTTTTAGTTTACTTCCTAAGGGGGTTTCTTCCTTGGTAAGGATTGAAGACTGATAATAAAAAAGATAAATATGAAAAAATAGCAGAATGCAAAATAGCTACACCAATAGACTAGCTATGTTAAGGATTTCCAGGTATACCTTATTCTTATTTCTAGAGGAATTTAATCTTTATTTTAATTATTGTAAGAGTTTGAAATTTGATGAAAGGCCTGATTATGTTTGGATAAGGAGGCTTTTCATGGATTTATTTTAAAAAGAGCAATTTTAATGGGATTTAATATTTGATTGGGCCATTCTAGCTCATAATAAAAATTATTGAATTATTTTTTTTTTTTAAAACGAATTATGAATAGAGATGAAACGTAGTCAATCATTTCTGTCAAAGATGATGATTAGAGATTTTTGCAGACAGTGATATCAATCGTATATAATATATTACTAGCTGGATTATTTTATATATTGTCAACTGATCCTACTAAATATGGTACAATTTATAAGAATAATTAATTTTTAGGAGGGGAAAGCTGCTATTATTTAAGGGAAGTATCATATTATTTTGCCTTGTTTGGATTCATATTTGCATTTTTCCTAATGTTTGTATTTATTCATATTATTAGAATATTTTATCCATTTATGATATGTTTAGAATTTGGATCAAACATAATTGATTTATTAGACAGCATAATCAGGTTTATTTTTTATTTGTTGTTTATCGTAAATTTATTTGATTAAATATATATGTAAAGGGAGCTTTGATACAATTTGAATAATGCTCTTACTTGAAATATGTGGCAATTGGATATGTATTGATTTGCACTTCTGTTATAATCTTAATGCTGATTTTAAAGTCAATAAGTAAATCAAAAGAGTAATGAGCATTTTCTATTATTTCTATTAATATATTATAAAAAAACTTAATTAGAAGATTTTACAAATAATATATATTATATGGAAAATAATATAAGATCTCTCTACCAATCAATAGGGGATGTCAACGAAAACTATAATTGCCGTATATGTCATGAATTGTGCATATAACCAGAAGAATGTACTAAATGCGAATGGTTATTTTGCTAAATTTGTATAGTAAAGTGGAAGGAAAGGAAAAATTAGTAAGTAGAATAAAATAATCAAGATGTCCAAATAGATGTGAAGGTACATTTAATACTAAAAATCCTCATCGAATGGTTAGAAGTGAAATAGCCAAAATTAAATGTCTTTGTCCACACTGTAAATTAGGAATTTTATATGATGATGTCGAGAAGCATTAAAATGCGTGTACAGAAAAAAAGGTTGGCTGTATAGAGGCATGCCAGTGGAAAGGTCCAATCAAAGAGTTAGCCAATCATGTAATTTAAATAAATATCAAAGAAATCTCAATGCTAACACCTAATATCAAAAGAATGCCCAAATTGCAAACTTTGGATGACTTAAGTAAAACTATAATAACATAATTGTTTCCTTCAATAGAGACAGACTGTTGAAAATATATCAAATAAGTTAATAGATTTTAAGGAATCGTAGTAAGAGACGAACTAATAACTTAAAACTTAAATAAAAAATTTAGAAGAATCACTTTCAGCTATGAGATTAGATTAGGAAAAGTTGGTATAAAATTAATAGAAACTGCTTTTACAAAATTAAAAGTTATCTGAATAATTGGAACAAGCACTTAAGTTGTAAGGATCATCACCTCAAAAATAAAAATAATAATAATAAGGCCCTCTAATGTAATGCGGTGAACTTTCAAGGTAATCGAAGTTACTGAAGTGTGGGAGAGGTCACAATTTAAGATTTTGGATTGATCCAGGGAAGGAACAATTCGAAAAAGTTTGCTAAGCTTGTGGGCTTGCTAATAAGTCTTGCAGATATATATGCCAAGAATGCAAGGTTTTCTTTTGTTTAGGGTGTAGAAAAATCGAAATTGGCATAATAAATGATGTATACTCCTGTCCAGCAGATCATCCTTTCTAGAAATATGTAGTTGCTGGAAACTTTTACTGCGATTCTTGTAACAGATAATCAAACCAAATGCTTAACCCAAAAGGAATTTATTGCAGAAAATGCGATATTGATCTGTGCCAAGAGTGTTTAAATAAAGATAGATACACTTAATGTTGGCAATCCAGACCAAATAGCTAATAAGTAATTTAGGAATGTGCTTAGTAGTGATATAATATTATAATATATAAAATTCTCTAACATTCTCCTAAAATAAATTATTTATAATGAAATTTATTTATTATTCCATAACAATATTGGCATTAATTTCCTCATCTTATGGAGTTTAACAGTTAAATTTCGTCCAGGATGAGGAAGCATTATGCTTAGATGGAACTCGTGGGGTAAGTATTTTTCCTAATAAAAGTCTTATTTTTTTGAATAGGGAACCGATGACGGAGCAAATAAATATCTCATCTTCTTTGAAGGTGGAGGGTAAATATATATTCATTAACAAAAGGTGGATTTAAGGAGATACATATGATTTGATGCTTTAATATGCTTATGACAGATTATCAACATCTGTAGGTTCATCTAAGTATACTCCACAAACAACTTAAATGACAGGAATATTTTCAAGAAACAAGGCATTCAACCCAACATTCTATAATTGGAACACTATTCATATTAATTATTGCGATGGAACAGGGCACCAGGGTTATGCTACAAAGCCATTAATATATAAAGATACAAAAATCTATATTCGAGGAGAGAAAATATTCAAATCCATTTTTAATTAATTCTACGACAGATTGTCCAGGGCTGAACTTCTTTTGGTCTCTGGATGTTCTGCAGGGGGATTAGCTACGTTTTCATGGATTTAATACATACGAGACAATTTGCCTCAATAGGTTAAAGTTATTGCTGCTCCAGACTCAGGAGTATTTTTAGATCTTAAACCAGTAGATTCCTCTGTTCCTGCTAGTGATAGAAGATAAAAGCAATATCATAAAGTAGCAAACGTTGAAGTTGACCCACCAAACAGCTAATGCGTTTTATTTAATTAAGAAGAGAAATGGAGATGTCATTTTGCACAATATCTTGTTGGATATATTAACGTACCTCTCTTCTTTGTATAATCACTTTATGATGCGGCATCTATCCCAAACATATTAAAAATATATTCGGCTGGTGATCTTACATTAACTAAATGCAATGCTAATGAAAGAAAATTAATTGAACAATAAAGAGACTTGGTTTTATTAACTGTTGACGGAAAGGTTGATTATGATAGAAATTCAGGTGCATTCACTCCAGCTTGTTTAGAGCATTGGTATGAATTTATACAATAAATTTAGTTTTTTGAATAAAGATTTGTTCAATTCTCCTGCATGGTAAATTCCTTACGGTTCTGGCATGACTATTGAGAGAGCATTGTCTTTGTGGGTCTAAGGTTAAAATATTGATCATAATCATGCTGATAGAATTTAATGGCCTAATAATTAAGGATGTAATAATATAAAATGATTAATTTATTTAATGTTTATTTTGAATATATCAGTTAATAATTAAATAAATTAATGTCTCGTTAGTCTAGCAGAGGTAAAGTGATAACTTACAACTATGATCCATCTGAATCACAATAAAGGCCAATACAATAAAAACCTCAACAAATCTTAAAACCTATTGAAAACAGCAGCAATCTAGAGGTTTCACGATAGTTAAAGATCAGACAAAATTATAGCAATATATTCAATTTACCAGAAGATTAATTGCCATCTTATAATTGTGACTATCAAAAGAAGGAATGTAATAAATTTAAATTATCTAAGAACTAATGCCATATGACATTTAGTGGTGGAATAGTTAACTTATCAAAGAGAATAAGTCTTAACATCCTATTTAATAGCATCCAATAGCCCAATCAAATATTGTGTAAAATGTTCCCCAACACTAGGTGGTCTAAAATTAGTATAATTACTAAAATCATAACAACCATAATAACCCTATTAACCAGATCACTAATCCTATGTAAATTATTAAGTAGCATAATAACTAAATTGAGGAGCATTTATAAAGATAACTTACTCCTAAAAAACTTGAAAATGTTGAAATTGCTACAAAAGAAAGTCCTCCTAAAGTTTAATTTATAGATCACAAAAAGGAACTAAATAGACAAAATAATCCAAATGCTGAGATAAAATCAAAGAATCGATAATTCTCTGATGTTCTTGGTGGTGGTTTAGAAGTCTACTATAGGGATCATAAAAAGGCTAACAATTAGGAATCAAAGAATGAAAAAGTATTGATAGAAGAAAGCAATGTCTATGGACCTTAATATCATCAAAGATAAATGTTAAAAGGGATGAGTTCTATATTTGACACCCATAATTACTATTAATAAGCCTTAGAATAATAATAAAAAGCTGTTACAGAGGCAAGATAGCCAAAGAGTGCATCTCGCTCTACCAATAACTCTCCAGGGAAAGCATTGTAAGAAGATGATTAACTATTTCCAAAACCATAATATCGATCATATTTAATCAGAGGACTTAAGGGGAATACTGATTTTGAAAAATTAAAAAAAATACTTACATTGAACACTTAGTTAGTGAATGTTGAGATCATTCAAAATAAAAAAATCATCCAGCACAAAATCATCATCAAATACTTTTAGCCCAATTATGAAATAGTTAATAAATGGGTGATTGGATAAGGAGGTTCTGTGATAAATGAGGAAGATATACTAGATACAGAGGAATTTTTAAAAGTGATAAATTTAAAAAACGTCCAAAAACCATTACCAATAACAGTTGAGAAGGAAATCCTTAGAAAGAAGAGAGAATAAAAGTTATTGAAGTAGTAAATGATAAAACCAAGGCCCAAAAGTGCTAAAGTCCCTACTAAATAAAAAACATAAAAATGAATATTATGATTTTTGAAGAAATTTTTATATTAAAATATAATGCTTTAAAAAATCATCTACCTCTAATCATAAGCATCTGTTAATATTAAAAAAGTAAAGGAACTGCTTTTTTCCTGATGCTCTTCTCAATGAATGGGAATAATGTAGCAAATGAACTAGGTCCATGCTCTTTTTCTATATCATCTATACTTTTTATTTTAAGTTCACTATTATAGTTTATTAATAATACTTTTTTAATATTTAAGATGCATTCTCGACTTAGAATTATCCAATCAGATCTTCTAATTGCTTTTTTATTACTATTTATTCAATTCCTTTTATATCCTCAGTATTCGAATACACCAGCTAGTCATCATCATCATCAAAGTCATCCCCATAATCATTAACATCATTTATATCATCCTCCTATTCAAGTAACTGTTGTCTCTTCTACTCAAATTCCTCAAGGTCAGACTCTCTTTATTAATACTCCTCCTCATCTTAAGCCTATATATAATGAATAAAATATACTAACTATTCTATCTAAATAATTATTTTTGCCATTTCCAAATTGTCTTTATCCACTTCTTCACATTATACTCCATAGTCATTATTTGGTTATGTAGATTCAGTCTTTAAATGATTCTCGAATGATTCATTCAATTAATCATTCTATTATTCCTCATCTGAGTTGTATTCCTATAAATTTTCTTCAACCTAATTTTTTTTTATAGCTGCAACATCTTCCACTACAATAGATTTCTATCCTATCTTCTTTTTAATATCTTCTCTCATTTATTATCTTTCTAATTCTCTTTTCCTCCTATTTTCTTCCCTCTATTAATTTTATTATTCAATCTGCTGTTATTTGAGCATTTCTCTTTTTTATTGTTCCTGTTTTTTTTTTGCCTCTTCTTGCATCCTCAACTATCTTTATTTTTCTAATTTCTCTCTTTCTTTCTCTTATTCTTGGCGTTTAACCTCCTCTAGTTTATTCTTGCTATTGCTTCTCTGAATTTTATTCCCACTTTATTATCTTTACATCCCTCCCTTAATAACTGGTGTTTATTATGGAGTTGGGTTTTACTTATTAAATTAATTAGGAGCAGATTTTTATGGCTGCTATGGCTGCTACTATTGCTAAATTTGAGGATTTTTATTCCAAAGAATTGGAGTTGGCTTGTTAGGTTATATGATTTAGGGTTTCATTTATTATTATTGTGGAGCTCTCACCTACTGCGGTGGTTATTAAACTTATTATTTTGGCTATTGCATTTGCTGCTAGGGTTAAGGTTAAGGAGGGATTGAATTTACTTTTTATATTACAGGAGGCTCACTTATTGATTATGGCTAACTTCTTGCTTATAAATTAGGTGGCTTTTAGATTCCTTCCTCTGCTACTCTCTTTACGTTATTAATATTTAAGTCCATTTTCAATTGTTGCTTATGAATCATAGTATGAGCAAACTCAACTTGTTTAACACTCTCTGTTAGAAATTATTTGATTCGATTTACAATGACAGGGAATTCTTGAATTTAATATTATAATTACTTAATATTTAATTGATGGTAGGTCTCTTTGAAGGATTAACTTATAAAAGCTTATCTACCAATGATTTAAGATCATTAGAATACGTTTTTGATTGAATAGGAGGATATTGTCCTTTAGAAATTTTTATGGCTAGATTTGGTAAGTTATCAGCTAAAAAAGGTGGTTTAAGGACACAAAGTTCATACAAAATTGCTCCCAGTGACCAGATATCGCTCTAATTTAAAATTCAATTTTTACAGCGAATGAATAAGGTCTGCTTTCAATGATTTCAGGCGATAAATAATAAGGCGTTCCAATTTATGTTTTAGCTTTATCCATAGTCCTTTCAAATATCCTAGCTATTCCAAAATCACCTAATTTGATATTTCCAGATTTAGTTAAAAATATATTTAGTCCCTTCAAATCTCGATGAATAATTTTCCTATCATGAACATGCTTAATTGCTAAACAAATTTGTGTAAACCAGTCTAATATTTTTGTTTCAGGTATTGGCTATCCTTTTTGATCCTTTATTTTTTATGCTAAATCACCACCTTGAATTAAATATAATATTGTGATTTACCATCTGCATATTCCATTATAATGCATAACTTTCCACTTTTTCCTTAAATAAATACATCCTTGAATTTCACTATATTAGGATGATCAAGAATTTCTAGGATCTTTGCCTCTTTATAAGTTTCCTGTTTTTCTTTAGGACTCATTGCACTAATATCCATTTACTTCATAACCCACAATGAACTAAATATTATGAATTATACTTACTTATCTGTCAGATATCTAACGAGATATGCTTTTCCGAATGCTCCTTCGCCTAGCAATTTTTCCTTTATGTAATTATTGTTCTCAACACCCTGATTGGTGTTTATCATTATAAAAAAATATAAAAAATTTCATTTAACTAAATTATTTTTATATAAATCACATACTATATAATCATCGATCTTTTCAGGCTAAGGCTAGTATTTTTGATAATTGATTTCGTTATTATCAAGCTCTCTAAATAATTAACTTTAAATCTTTTTTAGTTGAAGAAATAATTTACATTAACAATCTAATTCTTTAAATTGAGTTATGCCAGTAGTTTAGAATGAGCAAATGCTAATGGTGTAAAATTTTAGTCATTTAATACATTTAAGTCACCCTTGTTGTTTATGAAGTCAATAATAATTTATTAATTTTGAGCCATAAAAGCCATGTGGAGCGGAGTATTTCCATTTGAACAAGGCTGATTTACATCTGCTCCTAAATTCAATAAGAATCGGCAAAATAGCTCATCTCCATTCTTTGCAGCATAATACAAAGGGGTATTTCCATATTAATCATAAAGTTTTGTATCTGCTTTAACATATTAAAATCCTGCTTGAATAGCTACTTAAAGATTTCTCATTTTTGCAGCTATTATTAATTTTCTATTTTTCATTTTATTTTCACTCATCTCTTTTTGATTGCTGAACTTTTATTACTTTTTTTTCTTCTCAAGCTATTGAATTTCCAATTTAACTCTTTTTGTTGTTGATAACTATTCAAATTACTCTCTTTTGCTTTTAACGATTTCAGTATTTAAGGTGAGCCTATCTTAGAATACATTTTTCTTGGTTGCCTACAATTCTAGATTAGGTTATTACTGCTGATTCTATTTTAGTTCTTACCTTAGTCTTTCAAAAAAATCTTTAGCTTTTAAGTATTTTCTGATCTTTTATTCTACTTCCTCTTATTTCTTCTCCTCCTTCACTATGATTAGGTTAGCCAACCTTTTCTTTTAGATGTATTTTTTGAATGCCTGTTTTATTAGGTTGGCAGCCTATATTTCTATCTCCATCGTGATCCAATTTTAATTACTTTTGAAGTTTTAGTCTTCATTATCATTTAAAGTTTTAAGTTAGAAATTTTAAAATTATCGCTAGCTAATTGGACCACCACTGTAAAATAGCTTAAATTGATCTAATGGAATATTGTAATTCCTTATTCCTAATCGGTATTGTTTAACAACCTTCTTATTTGTTTCTAAAACCAATTTATTGTCTTTATGAGATTCTGGAGTAGGTTCAGTCAAGAGTTTTGAAGGTGGGTGAAACATTCGTTTTGATTTTTATGTATCATATTACTCTATTCCTGATACAAACAATGGTTTTTCAGGAGGCTTAGCAGCATTTCTTTCCAAAAACTCTTGCTATTTTTCTTGATTTGTTTTTTTGTGCTAATTATAATTTATAATTATACCTCTCTATGTCTCATGACTATTTCTAATACTTTCTCTTTGAATTTTTGAACAAATATATTTGCTAGAGGATTACCTTATGCTCTCAATTGTCTTAGCCGCTGAATTTTTCTCTTTTCCTTAGCTTATTGCAATTACTTCTTCTTTTAAAGCTCTCTCAACATTTCTACCATTTTCTTTTTAATTAGCTTAACTTGATTAGTATTTGAATATTAGACTTTCTATTTTTCTAGTATTTTTGATTTTTGTTTAATTTAAAACCTTTTTTATTTGTTAATTCTTTCAAGCCATTATTATCTAGTGTCTCTCATATTGTGAACTGTTGAATAGTATCTCTTGATGATCTGATTTGCAATATTAAGCTCAATTTAATCTATAATCTAATTAATTAAGTTATACATTATTGTCCAGATAGTTTATAGCCTTTTATATGAATGCCTTGTCTTAATATCTGCTAATTAAATATGAAGTAGATGCCAAATATTTTAATTCTTCTGGAGTCATCCAGTTTCCTTATTGGTGCTTTTCAAGTAATAGTTTTCTCTTTTATTAATTAGCTCCATCAGCTTATTTCTTATTTATTTTATTATTTAGATCATAAAAATTATAATCTACAGATATTAACTTTTTCTCTATCGCTTGATTCCAATTGAAATTAAGTTTCTCTTCCTATTCTTATTAAGTAGGAAGATCTAAAATGAGTGGTTCTTATTATGAGCTACTTTAAATTGTTCTATATGTTTAAGCTGTATGAGCAGTTGAAAAGTTCTCATTTTATTTATGATGCTGTTTCTTTGTCAGCTAAACTGAAAAATTAAAGAAATCCTAAATCTTCTATTGATTATTAGTTTCATTAATTAAATCAAGTAGTGCATACTATAAGAGTCTTTTAATTCTTTTGTAATTACTCTTTATTTGTATCCATCCAAATAGATCTATGTCCTTTTATTATTTTGGAACATCGGCGTATTATTCTTATCTTTTCATAATATCTATTTTAACAATGAGAATTACCATTCAAGTTTAAGGATATCACATTATAACAACATTAGATTACATAATTTTACTTTTCTTCCAATGATTCATAACTTTTTAACTTCTTATAATCTATTTAGAAATCTCTGCATAGCTAAACGTACTTTTAAGTAGGTTCAACACCCTTTATAGAATATTAGACTAGTTTATCCATCAATTTGGCTTAGTAATCGATTTCATCTTACTAATATTAAACATTTCTCGTCGTTTTTTATGAAATGTTTTCCATGTACTATTCAATCGCTCCTAAATCATCTAATTGTCCTAGGGATTAAGGCTTCAATTTCTTAATCGGATATCTTAGTTTTCTTTAATTTTATGACATTATTTTATAAAATATGTTAAAATAATAATGGTTCGTATGGAGCAAGGACCAAAAGATAGATGAAATATATGATATGGAAAACAAAAAGGTATAAAATATCCATAAATAGGTTCTTGGTTCAGGCATTTATGGATAAGTTATAAAAGTGAAGGATAAATAAAAATAGATAAGAGCAATAAGGATTATTCCGAAGACCAAGATTAAGAATCCAACGCGATTCAAATATGAAGTCAACTAAATGAGGATATTAGTAGAATATAATGTCCAATATTAGATCCATGAAAATGTTGTTAGAATATATGAATCTTATGAAGATGCAAGAAATATCTATTTAGTAATGGATTATTGCGATGGTGGAA
Source organism: Paramecium bursaria (assembly GCA_016759055.1). NCBI lineage: Eukaryota > Ciliophora > Oligohymenophorea > Peniculida > Parameciidae > Paramecium > Paramecium bursaria. The sequence goes on from VMTU01000086.1 coordinate 73,875, forward strand.
CACTCTATTAAAAGATTCTTGAAAGGCATGTGTTGACATTGAGAGAGGCTAAATAAATATTTATTCAAATAATTAAGGGAATATAAATTTGTCATAAGTATGCAATATGTCATCGTGATTTGAGAGTAAGATATATATTAATCAGCCTGAATCATTTATTTATGTTTCCAGAAGAGGTGATGATATATAATTAAAGGCTGTAGATTTTGGGTTCTCACTTTTATTTGTAGATGATTATATCAAAAAAGTCAAAGGATAAGTTGTTGAAAGTTCTCGATAAGGCAAACTATATTACATTGCACCAGAAATCTTATAAGGAAGATGCAATGAAACATGTGATATTTGGTCAGCAGGAGTGATGCTTCACGTCTTATTGACAGGGATTTTGCCATTTTAAGGAACAAACGACTAAGAAATCATTTAAAGCATCTAGGATTATTCAATCAATATAAAATTAGAGGGACCTGTTTAAGACTTATTGAGGAAGATGCTTTAACCAGTTGAAAAGAGAATATCCATTTTAGAAATTCTTAAGCATCCTTGGATTCTTGACTAAAATAACGATTAAGCCGAATTTCTCAATATAAATTTTAATGAGATGAAATTGCTAACGAAATAGAACTAACTAAAGAAAATAATGATGAACTATATATCTGAATAAGTGATTGATACAGAAGCTTTGAAGAGTTTGTACAAAAAGTTTGAGGATGAAGATTTAAACAATTAGGGATTTTTGTCAATTGAGTAAGTTTAAAATTCTTTCAAACAATCAGGATATCTGAAGGAGTTTCAGGAAGTGATAGCCTATTTATAGTATGATGAGGATGGTGTAATTAATTATCTAGGTGACATATTTATAATTGATAGATTTGTAAAATTAGATAAAGGAGAAAATGATATATTTGCAAGAGGAAAGGATTTATATGGCATTTAAAAAGTTTGATATTAGTAGTAATGGCAAAATATCAAATGAAAACCTTTGGAAGATATTAACTACTAATGAATAATTTAGGCATTTATCAAAAGAATTCTGTCAGTCATTAATAAAGGAGGTTGATAAAAATAATGACGGAGAGGTATTTAAATATAATATTTGTTAAGATAGATTATTTGGAGTTTATCGATATGTTCTTTAAAAAGTAATGATTACTTTTATATTTTATATTTATATTTTTATTTTAATATATTACATAATTATGAAGGATAAAAATGATTAAAAGGAGGATGATAATAGATTTGAATTCTAAAATAAGGCTTAAATTCTTTATAAAGCAGAAAAAAGTATTAAGTTTTAGTCAACAAGTGAAAAATTATAAGCCTAGAAAAATGCCTGTAATTGAAAATTTAGATAAAATTATTAAGATTAAACAAAGTCTAGACAAATTACCAATTGGGATTGATGAGGTATTGTTGAAATTTGAGGAAACAGAATTTTAGAGAGAAAAGAACCTAAGTGTTAATGATATTGAGAAACTAAAAAAGGACAGGAAAAATTATTTGAAATTCTTACTTAAAAATAATTAAGTAATAGTTATTATTATGTAAGTTTTAATTTCCTAACGAAATTATGAATAAACAAATAAAAGAAAATCAATCAAGAAAAAGAGTTAAAGTTGATAAAAAAGAGTTAGAAAAAGATATTGATGGAGAATCATCTAAAACACCAGAAAGTGATGGCTATGATTCTGATTTTGGAACGGATCAATCTGATGAAGATCAAGTTAGGAATGATGACTATGATTGATATATTCATTTATATTAGTTTACATAAACTTTCGCTTATTGAAAATGTTTCTTAAATCTCTTCGAATAATAAGGGATGAAGCAAATTATATACCACCCTAGTATTATTATAGGTCCTAATGCAATAAATAATAGCAATTCAATTAATAATGGAATTCCATTATCAGTATCCTTGATTATAAAGCGTTTTGACTTTCGATAGACTTTAGCAACCAGTACTATAGGAAGTAAAAAGATTAATAAAATAGTAAAAATTAGTAATCTAACTCCTCTGAAAGAATTGAAATTCTTTAGAAAATCAAGTGTTTTTTGTTTAAAGCTGTATTTATCCTATTTACACTAAAAGCAAAAATATGGATCTTCCTCACAAGCTCCATACATCTATAATGGAGATTTACAAGTCAAACAATATTAATATGAGCAAATTTAGCATGTATAGTAAGGGTATAATCTAACTTAATTACTATAAAATTACTTCCTCCATTGCTCCATGTTGCATCTAAATATTGAGTAATTACATTTTGGGCATTATGAATAACCCTTTGGATTCAAATAAATAGAGCATTATTTACATTTTCTAACATTCTTACTATGAGTGTTGCAGAATATTTTCTTATAAACATTTGCTGGTTGTTCATCATTTATAGGATCTCCTATAGGGACTATGTGGACAGATGTATTGAAACAAATAGTGCACAATCTTTTGATAGAAAATTTAAATTCTATACATCTGATGATAACTCATGATAACTTTTGCTATAGGCTTTTGTTTAAGAGTCTATTAATGGCAATCGTAACATTGTTCAAACTGTTATTTTCGTTATAATAATTAAGATTCTAGCATTATAAATTTTTATTAAAATATCTCACTCAAAGTGGAAATAAATATTATTTGTAATTATTAATTTATAATTCATTATTAATTAATAAAGGAAAAATTATAGTAAAATGCTAACAGCTTGGATGCTTGAGGGTTAGATCTGTTGGGTCAAACTAGAAGAATATAAGAGAGGATAAATTTTAAAGTTGTTGGATCAAAGAACAAGAGTAAGAGTTTTGGTGGAAAATAAAGTTCACGAAGTTTCAATAAAGGATATAACTCGAGCTAGTAATTCGAAAACACAAGATATTGTTGATTTGCCATACATAAACGAACCAGAAATATTAGATAAATTCAAAGAGCCTGTATATTTAGATAAAATTGTGATTACTTAATTCAAATATCCATCTCTCAAAGAACAGGTCGAATACAGAATTCATGTGGAAGATCGTCTTGTAAAAAGCAAAATACCTCCTAATTTATTTTCATCTATATTTTTTGCATACTAGCAATTAGACTTAGGATAGAATGTTATAATTTTAGTTGATGGTAAAGACAGAAGAGATAAAATAAAATATTTGATCCATTTCATTAAGGGGGAATTTGCACAAGAATATGAGTAGTATCACAATTAAAATTAACCTATGGTTATTAGAATTATTATGAGCAAGAAAAAGCCTCAATATTTAGACATTTAGTTATTAGATGGAACCTAACTCAATGAGAAATTAAACCTAACTTTTTTAGAAGACATATAAATAATATCCTTGTTAGATTATCCTGAGGATGAATCATAATTATAGAACTATATAGAGTAATGGATTATGTAGACATTCTACAGAAATAATTATAAGATTATATAACAATCATTTTTAAAGGATGGATTAACTGAATTGAGTAGCCTTATAAAATTCCATGATAATTTAGATTAACTATAATAAATTGAGATCGATTAAAATATAAAAGACAGAATAAACTGTCTTTCAGAGCTGTATCCAATATTTGTTAAATCAAATGAATTAAATATGGATTGGATTAAGGAAGCAATTGAATTTTATAAAAAGAGTTACCCAACATAAATAAATTACATCGAATTTTATCAAAGATATCATCATTTAGATTTATTCAATAAAAAGATTCCTCTTAATAAGCATTTAAGTAGCAATTAAGATATGAGAGCGTTAGTGATGGAGATATCGAAAAGGTTGATACATAATAAAGGAATTGTGTTTGGTGCGACAAACTTATATCTTAAAAGAGAGGCTATGGATGTTCTTTAGAATCTAATATGTTAACATAATCTAAAACTGTCTAAATATGTTAGAATAATTTAACGAGCTCTAAGAGTAAAGAAATTTAGAAGTGTGGTAAATAAATGCATGAAATTACTGATAAATAAAAATAGTAAAAATAAAGAAAACTAATAACCTTTGAATCAGGAAGTGAAGGATGAGAATAAATAATTTGAAAGTTTTCAATAAAAAGAGATATCTTATGAAATTTCAGATCCAGAGTCATATTCCTTGTTAGATTTAGAACAGTAACAATAATATAAAATTGAGAAATAAAAATAGTCAAAACAAAGGTAATAATGCCTACTGAGTGGTGGGTTATTCAAATAGAGTAAAGTTGCAATTTCGCTGCTTACAAAGGAGTAAATTTAATTACGAGATGATGCAATCAGGGAAAGGGAGTATAAAACTAAACTAATTGAGCTAGAATCAATTTAATATTCTGATTCAGATAGTTTTAATTTGTTATCTCAAGAATAAAAGTTCACGTATCTCACTAAAAAAAAGTAAGGACACCAAAATGTAGCTTATAGCATGTTGGATTAAGATTTGCAAAATCAAATTAGACAGCAGAGGAAATTGAAAAAAAGATAATAATAGTTAGAGAAATATTATGATTAATTAGAACCATTTTTGTCTGATATTGAGGCATTCAAGTAATTAAATTTAAATCAATAAAATGAATATAAGATTCTGAAATTAAAGAATGATCAAAATGTAGCTGTTAAATTATTGAATGATTAATAACAATTTAATAGGCGAAAGGCTTTAGTGACTAAAAATATCGTTTATAATACTAAAAAATAATTTGAGGTCTAAGATGATATTTCTGATTTAGAATCGTTCAAACTCCTCAAATCTAAAGATTAATATATTAAATAGAAAAAAAATCATTTGGAAGGTTTACTATTCTCATATTAACAAAGATTCGATGAAGATAATCTCATATCTGATGTTTGTTCCTATAAATTATTAAGTTAAGAATAAAAGAATAAATACAAATATGTTAAAAGTAAACTAAAATCTTAAGACATCTCTGATTAGGATGCCTATTTATTATTAGAGTCTCATAACGAATACAAGCTAAGAAAATAAAATGGAGAATAAAATGTAGCAAAATCAATTGTGGATCCTAAGTAATATGATAAAGCAATTGAAAGAAAAATATTATTACAATAAAGGTTAGATGAGATTAATGTTTTTGACAACAAACTAATAAATTCAATAGCGTTTTCTCTGTTAGATGAGAATTAATGGAATTAAAGAAAACGAGTGTTGTTGGAATCAAAAGAAAAACAAATAGAGTCTATTAATAATAACCAATACCCAATAACCTTTTATTCTGTTGCATACTAATTACTATCAATAGAGGAAAAATCAAAAAGGAGATAAATGGAAATAAGAAATTTTAAATTAAAATAAATATTAAATCCTCTATTATTTAATGCATAACTAAATCCTTACTACAGTGTTGCATTTTAACTTTTATAGGACAAAAATAAGGTCTATAATAACTTTTCATTGTCTTTCTCCTTGCTTGATGATAAAAAGTTAAGATTATAAAAAGTCAATGAAATTACATTATATCCTTGGGATAACCCAAGTAGTTTAGCAGAAAAATAAGAGATTTTACATAAGAGAATCGAATAGTATGAGATTGATTTACAGACTTATGGGAAGGAATAGTTCTCTGATTATGAGGCGTTTAAACTTTTAGGAGAAGAACAGAAAGATCTCTATAAATAGGGATAAAGATCATATGAACTTTTAGATGATGAATAGAAACTATTACATAGAGTGTTAGTTACATCTAAATTGAAGCGTTAAGGAGACATCTCCGATGTAGAGTCATATGAAATGCTCACATAGGCACAAAAGGATTAATACTATATGCTGAAAGTTGATGATGTATCAGATTACCCTTCATATGAATTGTTAGATGATAAATAAATCTATCATGAGGAAAAGAAGAAGAAGAGACATAGAATGCAAGAGATAAATGATGTTGGTATGGCTATTCATTTCAATCCAGAGCCTAAGTTGATGCAATTAGAAGAGTATGAATAATTTATCAAGTAAAATCAGATAACACAACAAAAAATTAGAGATGAAGAATATTAATTGAGCAAATAAATAAACATTCATTAAAATCATGAAAAACCTATTTATACTAACATAGTCTAGAAATTGATAGGAGATCCAGATTCATAGCCCTATTATATACCTAAAAATTAAAACTTTAGAAAACTATTGGATGCAAATGCAGCTAATGAGAAAAATGAGTAAATTAATTTTGAAGAGGATTTCCAAGAATTAATGAATAAAAATAAATTTTTTGATTATTGCGGCTAAATTACATAAACTTAAGGAAAAAATTTAGATAAATTGATGAAATGCCAATCAGAAAAGCTAAAGAAGCCTTTGATTCCCGTATAGAATGAAGAACAAGCGCTTACAATATTCCGAAGTATAGTGAAATATGCTCACATGAAAAGATCAAGATATCCAATCAGAGAACATCTAAATAGAATTCTTAGTATAATTATATCTAATTAATTAGTTTTGTTGATTGGTCCAAAAGCTAAACTTGATCCACCACCTCCCCCTAAGCAAATTTAAAGATAAAGTATTATTTAGATTGAGAAACAACAAAGTTTAAACGATAATGGACTAACTGAGGAAGTGATGTTATAAATTGTTAAATAACTAGAGGGAAATAAAAAGGAAAATATTATTCATTTATTAAAACTAACCATCATCATACTTAATTGTGTTCAATATAATCGTCCACTTTAATTATTATAATACTTTAATTAAAAGTTGGAGACTAAAATATACCAAGAGAATGAACTCTATAAATTGACAAAGCGAATAATTAGGATACTATCATATCATATTAATGAAAAGGTATTTTAAGATGAAATTAAAATACCTTTCTGTCCAAGAATGCATTTACCATTCGAATAGGAAATATAAATTATGCAGGAGGTTAAATAAGTTATTATAAAAGTATTCTTGTTTTCGGAAACACCTATTTGGATACAAATAGATCACATGTATGATGGTAATTATTATAATAAAAATAGTTTAAACTACTTTGAATGCTCTTTGCAATTACCTTGGAAAATAAGCTTATTAAGAATACTTTTATTTAAGTATAGTCGAGAGGAGAGGTAATTTAGTTAAAGGAGTATTTGCATTAGATAATCATTGCAATATGATGGATTAAATAAACAAATACGAATATTATGAGGATATTTATAGGGCCCATCACAATGTTACAAATAGATATGACTTTTATCTAACTCTTTCTGAGAATTGTCCTGTTAATTCTGAGGATTTGGATACGATTGAGATTTTATTTCATCAATATAGATTTGATTTGAAATGGAGAAAACATCCAGATAATAAAGAATTGTTGATGAAGTTAGAAAAATTCGCTTAAACAGGTGAGGCAGATTTAGATTTTAAGATTGCTTCAAAACTGGAAGCTAAAATTGAATTCATAAATATTATGAAATTATATTGACTAATAAATTATGAATAAATTTTTGTTGATTTTCAAGATATTTTTGGCAATCCCAGTTATTTTGGTAAACTATAAATTAACAACCCAAATCAAAGTATATCATACAGATCAATTCAAAAAACTTAAAACAAATTTTATACCATTGCTACACAATATATTGATTGAAAATACTCCATACCATAAATTTAAGCAACAATATAATGAAACCTATCTCAATATGATTGAGGAACCATCATATTGTGAGGAATCAGATATTTATAAGTTATTACATCCGGATATTTTGTAGGATCGATATGTTTTAAGAGATCTTGAATATAAAAATTTACAGAGAGAAATTATTAAAAAGAAGGCTTTTGATGCAATCTAAGGAATCTAACTATTATAAAGTAAATATAAGTTTAAAATTTAGAACCCTCCATCAAGTTTTAATTTAGAATACCAAAATAACTAACTTATTTCTATACTTTTAGACCTAGACTGTATGAGAACTATCATTTCGGTACAGGTTTAGGATGTTTATTCCAAAAATTTAATCATATACATGGCATGAATGTGTTAACTGGCAAAAATGCATTAATGAGTTAATCGAAAAAATATGTAGGTTCAATGGTCAAACAAAATCTAAGCTAGGAATGCATATCTGGTGCATCATTTTTGCCTCTATCCTACAGATTAAATAATAAAGAAGAATGTTAAGACTTTTTCGCTGAATTGCTGCCAATATATGACGGGCCAGAATATTTATTAAAGACTGATGAACATAGAGGGGAAGGAATAACAGTAAATAATTTATTATAATTTTAATTTAGTTATTGTTTTAGACCTAGATAGAAAATTTAACACTAACATACGATTTTGGTGCAAAATGTGGAATAATAAAAGACAAAGTTATCGCATAAAAATATATATCGAATCCGTATTTATATAAAGGTCACAAAATTGAATTTAGAATCTACATATATTTTGCTAGTTCAAATCCTTTACAGCTTTATATGTATAAGAGGGCTTTGATAAAAAGATGTGCAACATTATACAATTTTACATCATAGGAAATAAGTTCTCACATTTGTAATACCGCAGTGACTGAAAAAAAGCTCCAAAATGATACCAACAATAGTAACAATAGCAACAACCACAACGAGCATTCGGATGAGGAGATGTTTATAGATTGGAATTTAGAGGGATTAGAATAACTCTTAAAAGAATAAGGAAGAATAGAAAAGGATCACGATTGGCTCAACTCATATATGTTACCCAGAATTGCTACAAAAATAATTCATACAATAAGAAGTGGCTAATTGAACTTTGTTCGAGATTCTAGATTTAGTGAGTTTATTGCAATAGATTTTCTACTTGATGATAATTTGGATATTTGGTTATTAGAATTCAATTACAATCCTCAAATACTAAGTGTTACAGAAGATAGAATAGCCAGAAATTATAAAATGATCGATGATTTATTAGAGATCGCTTTCAAATATGTACAAAGTAGGTTCAATAGAGTTAAGAGTTTCATCGACAATGAATTATTAAAGTAAAATTACTAGGGTAACAGAATCAGATAAACTGATTTTAATAAAAAGTATAGAACCAAATTTGAATAACTTCTAGAAGATAAACTTGATATTCCTTTATCTAAAAATAATCTATTTATGCACATAATTGATGAATAATTATCCTCATCGGAAATGTATTTTAATTTTATTCCTGATGAATGTTTATGATTTTATCTATAAATATTATATATAATTTTTAATAAATGGAAGACTATTCACAATTGAATCCTGAAGAATAGAGATATTACTTAAAAAGAAAATTGAAATATAAACTTCCAGTCGTATTAAGATGGGGTGGTATGTTGGGATTATTTGTTGGAATATATGTTGCTGGATTGCGATAGAACAATTTCATGTTAATTAAATATCCTCTTGTGGGCGTTGGCATAGCAGTAACATCATTGTGTTATCATGATGCTTATTTATATTTATTAACCTACACATGATATATAAATTTATATTTTTTTGAAATGTATACATTTGCGAAAGAAAGCTTCGACACTGTTTATTGTGGCAAACTTTTTCGAATACCACATCTGATTTAAATCTTCATGTATGCTGCTATTATAATACTGCCATTTGTTATTGTATTTGCCACTCCAAGTATTACATTAGTAATATTCAGATTTTTGGATTATTGTTGCAAGAGAGGAACATCAGATGGATATCAGATATAAAGGAAACTATATATTACTAATCAATAATAATACATAGCAATATTATCAGAGCAACATTTTGGATGTTGATATATCAAATGTTGTGATGAGTATATCAGTAATGCATTATTATTAATCACAAAGAGTTATTAGGATGATTTTAACTCAGATGGAGTCTTAGACACTTTAGAGGTTAATATTAGCGCATACATCAAATCCGAATTCATAAATCAAGTGGTTATAATATTGCCTGTTTACTGTAGTGTTCCTGATTTGAACTTCAATTTTACCTCTCTTATTTATTTATAATATCAAGACATAGGATTGGTTGGAGGTTTGAATGTTATTGGGAGGTTATCCTTAAAACAAGAAGAACCAATTCCATATACGTAAACATCATAAAATAACTATAGCTCAAACGTAAATGACATTCCTGATTAAACTATGAATTTCTAATATTATTCAAATGAATTGCCTTATGAGAAAATGATAAGATAAAATTATTTAAGCCCCTACAGGTTGGAATAAGATCATATTATTTCAAGAACAAGAGCTAATCTTGATAGATTGGATATCAGCATATATTATTAATTTGATTAAGGATAAAGTTTATATAAATGGGTTAATATATTGGCAACAATAAAATTAGCATGGCTCTAATATATGTCTATATTTATATTAGCATTCATATTCGGAAGAGATATTTTAACATTTCTATTTAGATTTAGGATAGTAGAATCTACATAAAAAAGCAATATAGAATTAAATAGTTATTGATTATAATTTTATTTTTGTATATTTATCTCTCTAAAATATTCTCATCCTGGACGAGTCCAAAGTTTTGTTGGTGGTAATTCTCTGAATGATAATTTATCATATATTGTGTTTCGGCTATTAATTTTTCTATAAATAATACATTTCTCCCTAATCTTATTAAACACATGAATTCCAAGATGAGACTTAGAAACCCATAAAGCCATATCCTAGACAGAATATAAAGCTGAATGATAATATTCTTGTGTTCATTACTGGCGTATGCCAATTAAACAAACCATTTCTCTCAAATGATGATGTTCTTCTAAACCATCTTTATGTGGAAGGAATTCTCACTATAATCAAATATTATAATTACTTTATTGTGGAGTTCTAAGTACCAACCCTGGAATGTCTTATGGGACAACTGGTCTAATAGAATACCTAGCAGCATTCTCGATAGCAAATTATGCCTTTTCTAATGAGATAAAATAGTATCATACATTCAGTTAGCTCACTAAACTCTGGTCCCTACTTTTAATAGGAGTTATCAAAGATAGGATCAAATTCTTCATATGATCTAGGTTATGGTCGTATGAAATTAGACATTATATTTATAAATAATTCAAATCAAATCATTAAGTTATTTGATAATCTAGGTACATTCTTATACCCAATCATCCTTTATTTTTCGTAAAACAGTAAATACAGGTTTAGGATGACCCATATAATCTTGAATTCTGCCTCCTACTAGATACCTATTATCTTAAGCATATATCTCCTTTATTATTTCATCCTTAGACTCTAAGCTCAATTTTGTAAATTCTGTTGCATCAAGGCCTATCAGTTCTTAAGCAGCTTTATCATAGATGTTGCAAAATAACTTTCCTGTTTCATCAATCAAGGAGAATGCAAACATATATTTGTATGACATCTGAGATTCTTTATTACAATTATTGCAAAATGTAAACTATGTTTGTACTTCTACCTTCTTATCACAAAATTAACAGGCACAATATGTCATTGGATTTTTATTTGGATTAATACTCTTGATTATTCCTCTCAGTTCAAATAATTTGTGAAATTGAAGGTTTCTTACCTTTAATGAAAACTCTTCTTGTATATCATAAATATATGATAATTAGTTAATAATGTGGTTTTCACTAGCTTTTTATTACTAACCATATTCCATATACCATTCTTTTAAGTTTTGATAAATCTAAAGTTTTTCTAAGTCCTTGACATTATCAATAATTTAAGTATTTCCTGATTAACATAAATTCTTCAATTCTAAATATTCGCCTACTCTTGCACTGAGGATAGCAATTATTTACCCCTTTTCAAAGTTTAGATTTTGTGCTAGATTACCAAACACCGTGAAATCTAACTAACCTGTTTAGTCAAAAACTTTAAAAGTTTTCTTATATGTTTCTGATCCAACTTTTAAAGGCATAGTTTGTAGTTTATTTGATTTCTCTATGATTACAACCACATTAGTAAGATCGCCTGTCCTTATTTGTTTTATTTTATCTATTTGAAAAAATTCCTATTTTATTTTAGGCTAAGCCTGTATTCCTTCCTCAATCTTTTATATTTGGGTATTTCTCTCGATATTAATTTAGAATGGGATGTCTTTGTTTTAAGTATATTTAGTTAACTTAACTATTGCTTTTGATATTTCATATGTCTCATCTACTATTATTTTGTCAAACCAAGCTTCACACATTTCATTGAAAAAGGCACAATTGATAGTCTACCCTTCTATGTCAACAACCGTGATAGTAAAATACACTCCTGTTGCTGTCTTAAATGAGTTTATATTTGACTTTTGAATAACTTTTACTTTTATTCTAAAATCCATAATTCCAGCATATAGTTATTTAAGAAAAACATCCTTAACATTTGGCACTATCGTTGCAGCAGGTTGTTAGTTAGAAGCTAATTTTATCTTTTTGATAGTTATTCTCTTTATCTCAAAAGAGTTGTTAGCATCCTAAGGCTTTTCACTATTATTGATTGCATGATCCTATGGATTTGCAACTTATTGTTGTTCTTTTTAAGGTGTGTTTTGAATAGCTTATTGGCTGTTCTAGGGTTTAATCTAAAGTTTCTGATTATTTTATTTCTAATTATTCGCAAGTAATTTGATTTTCTCTTGATCATAATTTTAAGGATGCCCTATTTGATCAATCAGATTATCTTCCATTAGGATGAACTTAGTGATGTAAGTGAGATTCAATTTATTTAGCCATTAATTTATGAGGATTATTGGCAAAATACCTGGAAAAAACAATTTATCATTTTAGTTTAGAACTTCAAATTAACACATATGTTATCCATCACTCAATACACATTAGTATAATCCAGCCTTTACCTTATTCCATGTCAATACTTACACGATAACTTATTGATTATTTCTCTATTATTATTTTAATATTCTTATGCCTTATGGGGTCAGCATCTAGTAATTATATATTATGTTTTATTATAAAATATATTACTATTACAAAATTACTAATCCTGTTAATAATTATCTAAAAAAATATTATATGAGAAAGCTAAAATTTCATGAAAAAAAATTACTTAAAAGAGTAGATTTATACAACTGGAAAAAGGAACAGGATCACCGAGAAGTCTCAATAATCAAGAAATACCATCTATAAAATAGAGATGATTATGACAAATATAATCGATTATGTGGTCATGTAACTTCTCTGATTTCTAAGATAAAGCTAATATCAAATTAGGATCCTTTTAGAGTTAAACTCATTGAACAACTCCTTGAAAAACTATACAACATGGGAATTATAAACACTAAAGAAAGCATTGAATAATGTGAAAAATTGCCTGTTTCATCATTTTGTAGAAGGCGGCTTCCAATAATATTATGTAAACTAAAACTTGCACAAACACCTAAAGAAGCATGTACATATATTGAATAAGGTCACATTAGAATAGGACCTAAGATAATAACTGATCCTGCATTGTTGGTTACAAGATCAATGGAAGATCACATAACTTGGGCTGATTAATCCAAAATTAAATAGAGGATTCAGGAATATAACAACGAGAGAGATGATTATGAAGGATGATTGTTTATAAGCATAAATTAAAATTAATTAAAAAAAAAAAATGTCATCTGTGTTCATAGCTGGAGTAACATTATTGGTTGTGGGAGGAGGCACCAAAATGGCAATCAAAGCTTATAGAAAAATAAAAGCTGGATAATTCTTTGATAATACTGCATCGGCTTCAAGATAATTTTATAAAGGAACATTCTCAACAAATCTAACTAGAAGAGAAGCATAATTGATTTTAGGTGTAAAGGAAGGAACAACATCAGATTAATTAAAATAAAGACATAGAACATTACTCTTGTTGAATCATCCAGATCATGGTATTACTATATTTAAATAAAGGTGGTTCAACCTATGTGGCTACTAAGATAAATGAGGCAAAAGAGTTATTATTAAAGTGATTCATATATATTTCTTATTTTATTCAAAAAATAGGTCCACTTTTAATTTCTTATGCTTCATCACTTACTAAATCCATAACATTTATCCGAAATACAACTCAAGTATTTATGAACCTAATGGTGAAGTCTTCAACTTTTTAATATCCTCATTATTAACCCTACAGTAATCTCGACTTAAGAACTTCTAAATAATTTGATCCTTTTAAATCTCTTCTAAGTTCTTCTAGTTCTATTCTATAGACTTATATATTTATGATACTAATAAACTCATGTAAGAGTCTTCCTATTTTTTTGGGTAAATATTTTGTTGATCCTGGAGGTAGGTACATAAATTCTGCCATTTATTTTATTATTATAATATCATTAAATTGGTTATATTTATGTAGGCTTCAATAAACTCTCATCTGCATTTTTGTTTTTAAGGCCGCCTGTTGGATATAAAATGTAATGTTGTGTTAGGAAGATTATATCAAATGCCATCGACTCAAGACTCAACATGAATTTAACAATATTCAAGCTTCCACTAAATATATTCACTTCCTCTATTATGATTATAATGATTTATACTTTTATTAAATGCATCTACAACAATTTACATGAATGAAAAGAAACCTCCAAAAAAATCCATTAAAACATTGTAAATACTCCAACCGACAGTCGATTTATTAGAGTAGTTTAAATATACTTATGGAATATATTTGAAAAAGGAAATCGTCACTTTCTCATACCCTAAAATTGACCATAAGCTTAAATTGGAATCAACAGGTTATCCATTTACAACAACATAAATTGTATAGGCTGCTGCAGTTCCCCAAAGCAGTATTAAAAATATGATACACCACAATCTAACTTTGTTATTTTTTCTTGTCTTATAATAATAAAGCACTTAGCCGATTGTGATTAATGTAGCAAATACAGCATTATAGGCAAATGCCAAATCTTCTATTTTTATTTCGTATTTCTGAGCATCTTCTATGTATTTTGCTGTAGAGTATATAGACAAGAATGTAAATCCAGTAAGGTTTAACGCTAAATAATCAAAGGCTATTCCTGCAACACTAATATTGAATAATCTATATTACCTCTTCACTTTATAAGTCTCATAAACCTATCCGTAGAAGCTGGAGCTCCAACAAGCAAAGTAAGTCCATCCCAATACAGTGCTGATCACACTAAGAGTTTCATCTTCACTCATATTTATTAATGATTGCGTATGTCATTATAAATGTATTTATGAGTGCAAATAATATCAAAAAAATATGAAAAATTGTACTTAAAGTATGAAATAGATTCACAACCAATTTTAGCAAAGATGAATTCACATTAAAGGATGAATAGAATAATATTAATAAAAAGGTTCAACTAAAACTTGTATGATACCATTATAATTCATCATTTAGGATTGTCATCTCCATTCACATGACTTTAAAAATATTTTCTATTCCTCCACCCTGATTCTCAAGTTACTAATTGAATTTTTTTTCAATAAATCGAAATTATATATTTTTAACGTTGGCATTTTCACTTAGAATTCAAAAATGACAAATGATATGTTTAACAAATAAGTCTCAGAGATTGCTTCTTTACCTAAAAAGCTCAGTTCTTATAAAAAAAATGTAAATAATAAAGCTCTAGATCGGGTAGTGTTAATTAAAAAGAGTTTATGTATATTTTTGATTATCGTTTTTTATTTAATACAATTTTTTTGATAATATCATAAAACATGCTATTTTCCCTATTCATATTGATTGGCACACTAGTGAATCAATCAAGATAAGAGACCTCAACAATATCCTGTACTACAGATCCAAAAATTTACAAATTCGATATAAGAGATTATGTAAATTCATTGGGAAATGGTTCAGATATTGGAGATATTAATGTTCTAGATGTTTGCGATAAAGCCTATATGTATGATTACATCTGGATTACTTAATTGTGGACTCCAAGCAAATACAATTATGACTTAATTGCAAACAAACCTCAATAGGCTAACAACTATCGAGAATTTTAAAATATCAAAGAATATGCCATAGACACTTCACTGGGAACTGCATTGGACTATTTTAATTTCCAGCAGCAGCTGAGATCAAAATGCTACCATTTAAAGATTTTGAGTGAATTTTCATTTTACATTGGAGTTGACAGTTCCTTGGTTTAGAACAAGTCCAGATTTTTAACATAACCCTACAATTAGATATCATCAGATTATAACTCTAGATACGATGTAGATGGCTTTGTTTACGCAACAAGAGACAATGGATAGGTAGTTCCATACACTGCTGTTTGGAATTATTTTACGGCTGCTAGCATAAATGATATAAAAGATATAATCTAAAGACAGATAATCTAGCAATATAAATTTGATGGGATAGTATTTCTGCAACCCTCATTAGGTCTCTACTAATTTTAAAACAAATATTACTCTAATGAGATAAGTTTTTTTGGGCAGTCGGGATATTTATAAGATTTCTATGTAAATTTCGGAATATATAAATAAATAACAACCTTAATTTATATTGGGGGAGAAGATAATCTTTAGGCGAAATTTCACCTTATAAACTAAGGGTTATTTTTAGTATTTAAATAGGAGGATCGCTCAAATTATATAACTGCCTAATATAAATATAGCTAAACTTTAAGAACTTTTGAAACAGTAGTTACGGACTTTAGTAATTATGCATCTCAGGCAACGCTTTCTCCATGGGTGACAATAGATTAAAGACCAAGCCTAACCTAACCTATGTGTGTTAGATTTAATATTTCCGTATTTAATTTATTTTTATCTTAGGTATATACTGGTGGATCTGGTATAGGGGTTCTCGACCTCCCCTTAATTTAAAGATTTAACTATGACCCGGGACATAAGAGTAATATTAATCACGGAGAATATGCCATAATTGGTCCAGGAACAACAGTTCATTCAGATGATTGGGCTCTTAATTGGAAAACTGGTTACACATTTAGTTTGGCATAATTGGATTAAATTGAAGTATAATATGATCCTTTGACATAATATGTTCAATTTTGTAAATATAAAGTATGAAATTTTTTAATATAAATTAGACGAATCTAAAATTTAGAATGTATGTTGGAGTAGATCCAAGTAAAGTTGTGTTTGCATCAGAAGTGACTAACAAAAATGAGTAAATCGATATATCCTTTCCGTATTAATTTAGCAAAGAATATTCATCCCCAAATACACAAATTAAGGGAGATAGGAACATAATAATGTCTACAACATAAACATTATTAACATTTGCTTAAGTAGAACCAAGCATAGATTTAAATTCATAGCCATTTTACTCAATAGACTTCAGAATATAAGTAAATTTATTAAATAAT
Source organism: Paramecium bursaria (assembly GCA_016759055.1). Taxonomy (NCBI): domain Eukaryota; phylum Ciliophora; class Oligohymenophorea; order Peniculida; family Parameciidae; genus Paramecium; species Paramecium bursaria. Next base: position 91,047 of record VMTU01000086.1, read on the forward strand.
AATAAAGAATATTCCTAGCGGATCATCAATTGGTGTTGGAATATGTAATAGAGATAAAATTAAATTTAATAATTTCAAAGGAACTAATGATAATTTTGGAATAGGAGCATATTTGTTTTTCTCCGACGGAAGTAAATAAATATATTATATCATTTTTAGCTGTTGTTCATGATTCTAGTTAGGCTTTAAACAACAACTAAATCTCTTTCCCTTTTTCTTTTGTTTCAGTCATGATAATCAGATATACTGTTTCCAACAAGACAGTCTCAATTACAGATTTCTATGACCGAACCCAATACCAATAAATGGTTGTGGAAACAATCAAAAACATAAATTTTTGCATTGGTATGAAAAAATAAGCATCAGACGTACTTCTTGTTTGGTGATTATATATAAATAAATCTTTTTTAAGAAATTATAGAATTCTTAAACAATCCATCCTTAGTGAAATCTTAAACTAGAAGGACATCATATTAACCAAAACAATAGATCAGATATTTGATAAACATCTATAATAATCTCGAATGCTCACTATTTATGGCTAGACATGTAATAATTCTCAATATACAAATGAACTCTTAACGAATGGAATATTTAGTTATTGTATTTGAAGATGGGTTTAGCAAGATCTTGATAAATATTGTATAAGCTAGATCTAGAGAATCATAGATAAACATTAATATATCAAAAAGGAATATTGTAAAATTTAAATTACAATAAAAAATTAATTAATGTATTTATTAATCGTTTCATATGTTTCACATATTCCTTAATATAATATCTTACTTATATTTAAAATGCATTTTTCCCTATTACTATTAGTAAGCATACTAATAAATAAATCACGATGTGAAACCTCAACTATTTCCTGTACAACTGACCCAAAAATTTATAAATTCGATATTAGATAATATTTGGATTCTTTAGGAGGCGGGTCGACCATTGCTGACATAAGTGCTCTTGATGTTTGTGATAAAGCATTTATGTTTGACTACATCTGGATTACACAATTGTGGACTCCAAGCATATACAACTATGATTTAGTGGCTAATCAACCCTAACAGTCCAATAACTATAGAGAATTTCAAAATATCAAGGAGTATGTCATCGACCCTTCACTAGGAACCACAGTTGACTATTTTAATTTTCAGTAATAGCTGAAATAAACATGCTACCATTTGAAAATTTTGGGTGAGTTTTCATTTTACATCGGAGTCGACAGTTCCTTGGTTTAGAATAAAACAAGATTTTTAACATAACCCTACAATCAGATATCATCAACTTATAACTCTAGATATGATTTAGATGGCTTTGTTTACGCAACGAATGATAAGGGGAGAATAGTTCCGTACACAGCTGTTTGGAATTATTTTAAAGCTGCTAATATGAATGATATAAAAGATATAATCTAAAGACAGATTATATAGCAATACTTATTTGATGGTATTATATTTTTATAACCATCCTTGGGTCTATACTAGTTTTAAATCAAATACTATTCAAATGAGATAAGTTTTTTTGGTTAATCAGGATATTTAAATGATTTTTATGTTAATTTTGGTTTATGGAAATAAATAACTCCAAAAATTTATATTGGAGGAGAAGATAATCTTTAAACAAAACTCTTTCTAATAAATGGTGGCTTGTTTTTTATTTATGGTTAAGAGGATCGTTCTAATTATATTACTGCCTAATATACATACAGTTAGACATTAAGAGCAATGGACTCAATAGTTTCAGACTTTAGTAATTATTGCACGAGGTATATGCCAGCTCCTTGGGTAACAATATCTTAAAGGCCTAGCACCACCTAACCAATGTGTGTTAGATTTAATTTTTCTGTATTATAAATTTTATATATTAGGTTCACTCTGGAGGATCTGGTATAGGAATTCTTGATTTACCTTTAATTCAAACATATAATTTCGATCCAGGCCATGTGAACAATATTAATCATGGAGAGTATGGATTATTTGGTTCAGGAACGACAGTACATTCGGATGATTGGGCCCTTAATTGGAAACCAGGATACACATATACTATAAATTAACTGGATTAAATTGAATTGTAATATGATCCCTTAACATAGTATGCATAATTTTATAAATATAACGTAAGAACATGAATAAATTTAAAATAGACCAATCTGAAATTCAGAATGTACATTGGGGTCAATCCAAGTAAGGTGGTCTTTGCATCAGCAGTTACAAACGCAAATGAATAAATCGATATATCCTTTCCCTATTAATTTAGTAAAGAATTCTCTTCACCAAACACTCAAATTAAAAATGACAGGAACATAGTTATGACTACATCATTAACTTTATTCTAATTTGCTTAGATTGAGCCAAGTATAACTAGAGACTCATCTTTAGATTTTAGAATATAAGTATTATTTGATTTTAATTTAGAATATTCCAACTGGATCAGCAGTTGGAATTGGAGTTTGCAATAGAGATAAAATTAAATTCAATAATTTATAGGGGACTAGTGATAATTTTGGAGTCGGAGCATATTTATTTTTCTCAAATGGAAGTATATCTACATATTAATTATCAGATGTAGTCCATAGTTCTAATTAGACAATAAATAATCAACCATTCTCGTTTTAATTTTCTTTTGTGTAGGTCATGATTATCAGATACACTGTTGCAAACAATACAGTGTCGATAACAGATTTCTATGATCGCACTCAATACCGACAAATGGTTGTAGATAAAGCCAAAAATATAAATTTTTGTGTTGCTATGAGAAAACAAGGATTAGATGTATTTCTAGTCTGGTGATTATATATGAATTAATTTTTGCTTTTAAATGGAAATTTTATATGTTTTTGTAGAGTTAGGGGTGATTTATCTTTCAAATAAGAGACTGTAGGCTCTCTATAAGAAACTCAAAGAGTATAAACAAAGCCTATCAAACAGGGATCTTAATTAATCTGATTTAGCTAAGGATTAGATGCAGATTCAAAAATTAAAATAGGTGGAAGGATACATATAGTATATATTACAATTTTATGAAGGCATTCTGACAATTTTATTAAATCAGATATCAGCTCATCATAATTAATAGTGAAGAAGACCATAAAATATAAATATAATCCAATAAGCCATTATCTTTGGAGACCACTTATGCAGAATGGAATTTTTAGCAATAAATAGGTTCAATATCAGTTTTCTAAGGATTTTATACTTCAATCACCTTTAAACCAAATATATGTGTAACTTGATAGATCTAAAGAGTCAGATAAACAAAATGTGATTTAATTATAGAAAATCAAACAAGAGGATAAATTTCAATAATTATGGTTTGCGCCGTCTAGATTTTATCTTAGTTACGAATTCTTTGAAAGTGGCTTAAGTGTATAAATATTATTAATTATCATAGGTTGGGTCTAAGGTCAGCCTTTTTGGGAATTTCATTTATAATTTTTAAACTAAACAGTTGAGATGTTTCAAAGTGAAAGCAATTGGAGATAACAAGTATATTCAAAGCGTAATTACTCATAAAATGTTCAAAAAAGGTGTATACTTTTTGGTATTTTTGGCTATTTCAACATCCCTAAGCTTAAATGTGCTTAAGATTATTAGGGGTATAATAATGCCAGAATCAAAGTATCCTAAACCATTAAATATTGATAAAGTATTAATAAAAAAGGGAAAATAAGACTTAAAATGTTCAAAATGTCAACAATCATAACTAAATGTGATAGCACTACCATGCACACACTTCGATTCTTGTATCGGTTGTTTGAAAAATAAGGCCAATTGTTCGGTCTGCAACAAACACATATCAGAATAAAGGAGAGTGTTTAGCATTTGAATAATTTAATAATTTAAATCATTTTGATAAATAAAACCATCCTATTTCTTCATGAAATATTATCCTTATAAATCAAAGTCAATATGTTGGATTAAGCCTTATTGGAAACCCTGTTTTAAGAGGAGAGATATTAGGAATTAATTGAAAAATCTAAACATGACAAAAGACATTATTACAATTATTAGAGAATTAAATGGAAATAAGTGATATATAGTGTAGGAGACTCTATTCTATTCGAAACTAATGATGCTGAATGGTTAGGTATGATACACTAAATAGAAGTGGTAAAGGCATTTCAAAATGAATCATGGCTACCATTTATATAAGTGGGAGTATATTTTGGAAAATAGGATATTAAATACAAAGGATTTGGTGATTCCTTCAGTATTTATGAGTTGTTCATGACAGAAATCAAATGTATGTTTATATAATAATTAAAGAATATATTTTAGTTGATAAAATCACCAATCCAATTAAAGTTGTAAATTTGAAAGAGTATGACGAAATTGCAAATGAAGACATAGATGATTTGTACTACACTAGAATGAGTTATAATACAGGAACAAAAAGACTCACTCCAGATCCCTCTGAGTTAGAAAAAGTTTGCATATGTTAAGTTCCTATTAATCCAGATTTAAGATATATTGGGTGTGAGAAATGCAATACATGGATTCATTTATATTGCGTAAAACTTACAGAAAAGGAGGCAGATTTAATTGAATAATATATATGTCCAAATTGTTAAAATTGATCATTTCAATAAACATCATGAATTCAATTTTACTATTGATCTAATTATATATTTATAATTTTAAGAAACCTCTTTATGCTTTTCTATGTCTATTATATATTTGCCTTTTGCAGAATGTTACTCTATAAGTTCAGAATCACAAATACTTATATTACTAAACATGGAAGCTGTTATTGATGACTCTGTTTTATCAGTTTTAATTGTTAAAGTATATTCATTGACATAATCCTTCTCATGTTCACATTATTGGAGATTCTTATTATTGCAAATACAACAATAGTCGAACCATTTTTTTTAGAGGGTAATCTCAAATTCAAAGTATCCTTTACAAACCGCGATGAAGTTATGTTCCAACTGTTAAATAGACTAAAATATTTCCTCCGAAAAGTAAGCCCTATTAAATTTGCGTAATCTTTCTAAATAGAATTACTAAAATAGTTTAATATTTCGTAGAACTCTCAACCTAAAATTTATCATAATATTACTTTGGCTAATTTATAAAGATGTTTTCTTGTTCAAGGTTATACAATGATGATTCTTTTATCCACTTTACTTAAGCTTTCTTATTTATTTTAACATTTTGAATAAGTATTATCTGAGAGACGATCAACCCATTTTCCCACTTTTTATTTAGGTATTTACTCTTGATCCTCATATTTAATTTTCCTGTTTAATCCATCAAACCTATAGAATAGCTATCCCTATCAATATCTATTTAAGTTATTAAACAGAACAGTTTAACTAACTCTTTCTTATTTTGTTCCGAAAATTTCAACTCTGCGATAGTATTTTCTAACCTGTTATCAATTATATTATAGTTTATTTCTTGGGTATTAGTCATGTGATTATGCTCAATTATAAATTTTTTATTATATGTTTTTATGGTTATGGGATTCTTAAACTGGTAGATTTTCCCAACTTACAGTTATTCAAACCAAATATATTGTTATTATTTATGATAAATAGCCATTGTTAATTCAGCGCCACTTCTTTCTAGCATTCTAATTTAAAGATATTATTATCTGTTTATTTAAATTTATCCTTGCTTCTGAGGGTTTGTTTTGAATTTCTTATCAATTATTAAGGCAATAAAAGGATCTACACTAAACTCAGGGTATTTATCTTTGATTTCTTCAATCGGTTCTAAACATTATGATTATTGCAATTTATTAATAAATTTTTGTGAATTATATGAATCATCCTCAGAATGTATATCACCATCAAAGGAAACAGATCGCATATCTTCTATGAATTTGTTAATAAATTTGTTCGCCTTATTTGTTTGCTTTTGATTAATCTTTATTAAAAATTCATTTAATAATATAAATTTAATAGAAACTCTTTTGTTAGTGAGTAATGTAATTTCATCAACCCACTTTTGAAGTTATTAATGTCTTTTAAGGATCCAAAAACCGATAATTCATAGAGAAGATTGACTAATTAAGTGAATAGCAAAATATGGAAATACTTTACAGATTCATGATCGCTAATTCATCCAATCACTAAGTAAAAGACATTCAAGAAAAAGATGTTTAAGAATTCCGATTACAGCTAAAATCAAACAATGCTTATTGCTTTAGTAACAAAACTTTTAAATATTTTAGAATTTCTTTAGACAATTATTAGTCAGATTGAGCCAAATATTATTTTAAAATCATTCTAGGATGAAAGAATCAATCTCTTACTAAGACGATTAGGCTTTATGAAATGCACAACTAGCAGATCAAAATAACAAATTCTGGGCAATTCCACAAGCTTCATATAAACAATCAAGTTAATGACCTTTTTGGCATTAAAGGCGGAATAATTTCAAAGTCTACGATTAATAACTGAAAAGAAGTAAGAACAACAAATAATGAGGACCTCTAAAGATACCTGGATTCAATAACTTTAGTAATTAGCGTTATTGGCTTATTCTAAAAAGTTAACCCAGGATGATTAGAAGCATTACAATAAGTATTTTAATGATCAAAAATAAAAACTATCAAATCAAAAAGAGGAGTTATAGAATCAAAAGAATATAATACTGACCTAGGGGGAAAAGATTTAGAATTAGTTAGACAGCTTTAGATAAGGATATCTATTAATGGATAATCTTTATAAATAACAACATTTATATTAAGAATAAATTGACACAATAGAAGATGAGACTCTACAATGTAGTGAAGAGTAGAATAATTATCTGTGTGAGTGCGATAATTTGTAGTAAGAGATTAGAACAAAAACTCAATTAAAAGACAAGCTTGAGCAAGAGTTCATTCTGCAAAAAAGGAAATATCCTAACATTCACTAAATGGCAGAAGAATAATCTAATCTACTTCAGTAAATTGATCTAATTTCATAAAACTGTGATAGTAATGAAGAGCAACTGAAGAGCAAGTAATTAAAATTGATTGAATAGTAAAGAAATATCTAACAAAGAGTGGTCTAAATTCATACATTAGATCCATTAATAAAGTTAAATAGTTTGTTGTTTACTACTATTGTTGAGCAGAATGAGGTTTATATCTTGTATTAGGACAATAAAATAGATATTTCAGAATGTTGTGGCACTGATGCAAATGAAAAACTAATAAATTTGCTTATTCAACCTATTATCAATCTAAGATAAAACATACAATACAACTAAGTTTAACTCAATTATGAGCTTGATTAATATAAGAAAGAAAAAATTAAAGCAGAAACAATTGAGTAGGAAAAATTGGGGGAAATTCAAAGACTAAAAAACAAGGCTGATGATATCTCGCATAATCTCTAAAAATTAAGAGATAAAATTGAGATTATTGATGAGAGGCTAAAAAATTTGCTATATAGGAAAAATGCATCTCAAAAGTTGAAAAGAATCATACTAAATATCCATCACTAATAAACTTTATGCTTTTAGGAGATCAATTCTATTCAAAGGACTCAAATTGTGCTAAATAAGAAATTTCAATAGCTATTAAAGATTTATAAAGATCTAGTTACTGAATAATCATCGGCATTATTACATCAAGAGTAGGAACACAAAAAACTAATAAAATGGAACAGTGAACAAATCTAATTCATGATATCACAAATATAATGATTATTATTAATTATGTTTTAATTACAAAGCGAGAAGGAATCTGCTCCTAAGTAAATTAATTCGATAAAACAATAAGTGAAGGAGATGCAAGGAGATTATAAAAAATTCTTAAAGCTCAAAAGTCAATCATTAAGACATATGGAAGACATTGAGGATTACTATTTTAATTAATATAAAGAATTATTTGCATTGATTTGTCTTTATGAGGAATTAGTTAAGGAAAAAGATGAAAATCAAGAATAGGTACACAGAAAAATTTAACAATTATTCAACAATCTAAAGCAGATAGATTTTAGTGAAATAGAAATTAAATATTTAACTTAAATAAATGAGGATTAGAAGAAACAAAGCCATTAGAAAGAATAATGGATAAATGATAAGTTGCTTTCTATAAATAATAATTCTGGGCTATTGAAAAATGGATAAAAGAATTAAAAAAACTTGTTAGAAAAAGAATTAAATAAATTGGGAGTTTAAGAAAGAAGAGATATATTATAAGCATTGAAATATAGTTAAAACAATATATATGAATTTAATAACTTAGTAGATAAGTTCAAAGAAGAAAATTTTTAAACTAATATTGAAATTATATTAGATTTCATTGAAAATTTTTCAGTTTGTAGAAGGAGCATTTACTAAGAGTACTTTAAAATTAAAATTGAATTTATGAGAAAAAACTCTGATATTTAAAGAGAAAAACATTTTAAAGAGTAGTTTGGCAAATTAGCTCAATTATATCCAATTTATATTTAATTAGATTCAGAGAATGATCACATTATATTTGATGATATTGATAAGATGATTTAATAGGAAATTAAGGAATAACAAATATGAATTAAATAGATAAATATTTTCAATTTATCAAACTTCAAACTAATTATTTATCCCTACTCTAAATTTATAAAATATAGATATACTGATGTTTAATAGTAATTTTGTTCAGTTTTAGCTTCTTTTTTGATATTTCACATTATTTATATTAGTTTTATGTATCTTAAATGTTTTCCATCTTAACCATCTCTTCATAGAGTATTTTAGAGTTCTAATCAAAAATATCAAGATCAAATTTTTGATGTTATTATGCAAATACAGTTATTAAGTCAGATTTTTAATTAGTATTATTTTCTAAAATGAGCTTTTCTTAATTTATATAAAGGGATTAAAAGTTTTTAATCTGACTAAGTTTGTCCAGTTTTGTTTCAAACTTTGTTTCTCCAATTGTGTTGAGCTATAAATATTTGAGCTTGCTTATTCTCACATTATAGATAGCAATAAAAATATTTCCAAAAGTTTACACATTATCTAGAGTAGGTGGCCATATATTTAACAATATCGTCCCAGTATTGTCTCTTATAGCCAATTATCTTCTTTCATAAAATTTCTACCCAATTCCATTCTCATTTTAGCATTCCACTGCTATATAACCAAACAAATTTACTATGCTTCCAATAACTTGTCGATTTATGTCTTAGATGTTTGACCAGTATATTGGAACATCATCATCTAATTAGTTTATGGTACATCTTCCCTTAAAAATCAATCCATACTGAAACTCACAATTTTTGTCTTCAAATGTGTTTAACTTAACTTAGAAGTTGTAAAACTCATAGGTAACATCAAACTCTAGTAAGTCATAATATTTGTCGCACATGTTATTGAAGAACACACCTTTGATTTGGTCCCCATCAGAATCAACAATTTATATAGTAAAATATTAGCCATTCCAATTCTCCTTTGAAGATTATTTTAATTGTGATTTATAAAGTATTCTGGCTTTTATGTAAACTCTATCACACTTATCGTCTAATGTTATTATTTGGTGATAAACCCTATTTTGTCTAGCATTATTTTTTTCCTTCTAAATTTTTTCCTACTTTTTTTGTTCTTTTTCTTGCTTCAAATAATAGTATATAAGATCATGATTATTATCATCAAGATTCTTAAAAATTTAATATAAAATTACTAGTATTTTATTTGGAACTGGATTTCCAATCATCTTTTCTGTTAACGATTTTACTTTAAACTTATTTATTTATACTACATTTTAGCCTTCTACATAGTTCCACTCCTGAATGGCAATTATAGGCTTTAAATTATGTTTAATAATTTTGTAGGATAATCCGACTATTATTACCAATCGTTAACTGATGGCATCAGTTGCAATACAATTATATATTCTTTTGCCTTGTACATTTCTCTCATATTTTTAATCTACTTGTATTAATTAAACCAGAGGAAATTTATTCATCTTAAAAATAAAATTATTTCCCTTTTTAATATTACTTAGAATACGAGATTTTAAATTAATAATAGTTTAGATTATTATGGAAAAAGCAATAATCATCCACTATGCATCTCTGAGGGAATTCATATATATTTTATATGCATTTTTTTATATGATTATTTAACAAATTTATTTGTAAAAATATTTTAGCCAAAATTGTAAATTTTTTTAACATATAATTAAAAGGTAATGGTATTTATTTAAATTATGTTATCACACTAATTCTAATGTTTCAATATTTTTTTTCTTGATTTTTGCATGACATCTGATATCATCGTTAGGACAGACTTCAACTACTTTTTTTCTAACTTAATGTAAATACAATAAAATAATAGATTATTAAGAATAGATTATTAAGAATATGAGTGATTATAATGAATTTCGATATGAAAGTAATACAAGCTAGGAGATAATTATGAAGATTCATTTGATCACAAATAAATTCGATGTATTTCGTTATTTATCATTGTTTATCATAATGTTTGTCTTGTATTTCTATTAATGCACCAAAATAAGAAATTATGCAAATCAACGAAAAAAGTTTATTGATTTTTAACTTCTGTTTTGCATCTTGACTCTAATTAGAATTTTAGAATTAACCTATTCTTATATAGGTTATGAAATTGATTAATGGTAAAGTGAATGGAAGATAAAATTCATTGAGGATAAAAATGAATTCATTTAAGAATTCATTTTTTGTGATCCGTCGTTTAAGTATATAGTTTAAGGAAAATGTTATGTTCGATATGAAATAATTGGTATATTATCAAATATCAATCTATATTTCGGTATTATTGTAGTTCAAATGGCTACTTTTTTTTGGTAATTATGATAAAATAATATCTAGGTATAAATAGATATCCCCTCTGATGTTTATATCAATTCATAAAATGGCACTTAATCTACATGAAAGTCGTTAAACTAAAGGATCTTATTATTTCTTCATAATTTTTGATATAATAATGTTAGCTGCTTAGATTGTTGTTTGGAGTTTAAAGTTTGAGCAAGAAGCATTTAAAATGTATTAAAATTCCTATAAAGATTAAATATTTTTTAAATAGTATTAGCTGGACTAACGGCTGTTTATTTCATTTATAATATTTGGGATCAACATAAAAATGGAGAGAAATTATTTAGTGCAAATAAGTTAAAAGTCTATTGCATAGCAACATTTTTGTTAGCAAGAACAGGATTTATAATAATGAGATTTGTCATCTACAATAACAACGAATTTAGAATCAACGAGGAGTAACCTGTTTATTTGTATATCAATTTATTACACATTAGATCATATCTATACATAAGCTTTAATATAATTGACATGTTATCTAGAATTTTGCTGATAAACTTGTTTTGATTCCTACATCTTAAGAATACTAGAAAAAAAGAATATAAATTATTAAAAATTAATAAATCAAGTTCAACCTATTGATTTAGCAACTAAGAGTTTCCCTAAATTAGATTTATATAAAGCTTACGTGTAGTTCTAATTTAAATATATCTATAATTACAAGGCTATCTGCTCTCTTTCATCCAAGGGCCTATTATATTTAAAAATATACTAAAGTCCTCTATTAAATAATTTATAGATTTTAGTGTTTCACCTTTTTCATCGAGTATTTTAACACTATTTCCACATGTCAATATAAGATATTAATTTTGATTAACTTGATAAAAATTAAATATCTTGTGAGGGTCTCTAAACTCTTAAATTTTTATGATTTCTTTCTTTTCCAGATCTATCTTCCATTTGTATAAGTTATGATCAGAATCTAAACTTAATGCATTTTAATTGTTATTAATAAATTAAATTTACCTTATCTATTTTGGATGGGATAGCTCCTTACCAAATATTATGCATTGCCTTTTACAATTCCATAATTTAATAGATTTATCATGAGACCCACTGATTATAAGGTCATTTATATTATCATAGTCTATTGCTATGATAAATTAGGTATGGACAATATATTTAAATATTTATTATCTGCTTTTAATATCTGTTTTAATTATTGATCTATCACTCGAACATGTAATCAAAAATTGGTTTTATACCGTTTTTATATTAGTTACTATATCATCATGAATTTATTAAGTAAATATTTATTTGAATTTTTCTAATACATCATATCCATAGACATATCCCCGAATAGAACCAACAAATAATTATTATGAATTTGAGGTAAAATGACAAACAAAAATATTTTTTTCTGTATTAAATTGCTTAATAATTCTTTCTTGATTTAAATCATATATTTTTAATATAGCATCTTCTCCTCCATAGGCTAAATACTATTCATTATCTGAAATATCGGATGCATTATACAGGCTATCAGTTTGGTCAATTAATTTTAGTTCATATTACATCAATTTAATATTATTGGGGTATTTCCTTTTATTCCATATGAGCTAGTAATGTTAAATGAAGTTTATAAATTGAATAAATTAAATAAGTATTAAAAATATAAAACTTGTTGAATGGATTTATATCACTATCTGTTTAAATTTATAATAGTTGGAGATGCAAGTGTGGGAAAATCTTGTGTACTTCTCTAATATACAGAAAAACAATTTAGAGATGAGCATGACACTACAATTGGTGTTGAGTTTGGATCATAGATATTTAAACATAAAAATCAGACTATCAAGATACAGATATGGGACACAGCTGGATAAGAGTCTTTCAGATCCATTACGAGATCATATTATAAAGGGTATTGATATTATCAAAAAAAAGATCTATTGGAGTAATCTTGGTATTTGATATTACAAATGAAGAGTCATTTCACAATATTTAGAAATGGTATGCTGAGGTATAAGAAGCTGCTTGTGCAGAGGCATGTATTTGTTTAGTGGGAAACAAATTAGATTTAGAGGCATAGTATTTTTTTAAGAATTATAAACAAAATAAATAAGGAGAAAAGTAGATTCTCATAAAGCTCAAACATATGCATAGTAAAATAAGATGTTGTACTTTGAGACATCAGCAAAAACTGGCTAGAATATTGATTCATTATTTGAAGCTGCAGCAGTTGATGTAATCGAGAAAATAGATAAAAAGTAAATTAATGTAGCATTAGAGGTATTCCATATTATAAATATGAAAGAGCAGTGGTATCAAATTAGGCACTTACATGAAGCAATAATAAGATGTAGTTACTTTAGAAAATAAACCTCCTTAAAAGTAAGCATAGAAGGAAGGTTGCTGTTGATGATTTTATATAAAAAAAAGAAAGAAGTATAATACATAAGGTTATAATCTTTTTCAAAAAATATATTTTCAACAAGCACAATTATCAACTGGTTCTGTTTATAATTGTCTAAGCCTCGTTGTTTCCTATTCTGGAATTACAGGCACAGTTCTTTTCTAATCAACCAGATTTAATATGATTTTTGCTAGATCTTAAAATAAATTAGTTATATTCTATCCAAATTTCGCTGATGTTTCGATATAATTAACTCCCAACTCTTGAGCGGCAGCTTATCCATCTTAAGTACTAACCTTAAAATATTGTATTTATAAAATACTAATCTGTTGTCTAAATCAATTTTATTAGCTACTAAATAGCATGATTCTTATATGAGACCATGCTCATCGATTACAAGCTTTAAAAATCGTTTTGCATCATCCAAAGACCTAATTAATAAAATTTTTACTTTTTTGATGTTGTATCAAATACAGAAATACATCCATGAGCTCCTTTATAGTGTGTCTGAGTTAACGCTTAAAATCTCTCTTATCCAGCTGTATCCCATATTTATATTTTGATGCTAATTTTTAATCTAAAACTAGTACATTTTATCTCCAACTTATATTGTTTTTATTTTGAAATCTACCCCAATAGTCGAAAGGTAACTATCATTAAATTAAGAATCTACAAATCTAGTCATTATCGAGGATTTGCCTACATTTTGGCTGCCTATAAGAGCAATTTTAAATATGTAGTCAACTTTCTGCATAAAATTTATATCTAATAAATTCTAATAAAAATCATCTAGAATTCATTTATTAAAAAATTCTGACACACTTTATGGGAAAGAAAAGTATGTTGAAGATGAATAAGTAAATGAATGGAAATTTATTATCCCAAGAGTATGAGTCTTAATAACAATTACATATTTATATAAATATTTATATAATTCTAATTATCATTACTTGCTGCTGTATTATCTCAATTTGGTGTTCAATAGCTTTATATTTTTGTTTAATTCACTCTATATATCAGAAATTTAGTCAGATTATATAGATATGCTTTTTTCTGTAGACCTTCTATTTGACCTCTCATCAATCATAGTACATTTAAGTCTGGAATTTTGATTGGAGTTTTCTTTATTTTAATCTTTAGAGTAAAATCTTTAAAGTTTTATTATCTTATCTTATGCCTCTACTAACTTTATTTAAAATTCATTCTTAACACTATCAACCTGTTAATTGAAAGTGCGTTTCAAATATTCTAATTCACAAGTAGTTTGTTAGCACTTTTAGGCTAATAGTATATTGTGCTCTTCTAATTATTTATTCCTATCTTCTACCTAATCAAGATAGGTGTTGAATTTGACTTTCATAGTCTGAATTATATTTATCTTTTTCCTCTAAATCAATAGACTGTTGCTGTAATTATTTATCCTAAAATGCTAATTGCTATTCGAAGTATGTTAATTGTTGAATCAATCTTTATTCATTTTACTATAACTATTAAATCTAAGTATTTTAATCTGCTAGTTTTTTGTTTTGTACTTCAATTTGAGAGATTAAATCAGAGACTTTATATATTTCTTTTGATTCTTTAGTTAATAATTGTTGCGAAAGTTCTTCAATCTTTTTATTTGCTAATTCAAGTTGATATTCCATCAAGTTTATTTATCAGTTAAAATAATTATTTTATAAATGAATGATAAAATTTATAATAAAGAGAAATAAATATTCAAATTATAAAGCTATTGTATTTAGTTTTTTAATCTCCATCTTAAAGTAGTGCTACTCTTAATTATACAGACTTCTTTCTTCTTGAACTTGTTTTATATTTTATTCTCGCCATTACATTTTATGCAACCTTTTCCTCCAATTATGTCATCATTTCTGAACTTATAATAGGCAATTCATTTTTAATCTAATCGTTCCTTTAAGTTTTTCTTGGTGTGCCTGAATGAGGCGTTGGGTAGGGTGGACAACCATTAAAAAACTCTCTATTTTCTGTTTCGAATAATCGTAATGGTTCCTATTGCTTTACAGGGTTATATGAAGATTTATTAAGTAAATCTGCTGCACTTGATTTAATATTATCTGAATATTGTGATTTATTATTGATAACTTCTCCTAATAATAAGACATGTTCACTTAATTTAGGTGGAAATAGCTTTCTTATAATTTATAAATATATACTCCGTCTCCAATTCCCTTATTCCCTAAATCAATCGATTTAACACTTACTTGAATGCAGCCTCATTGCATTCTTCATTTCTGTATACTTTGATTAGTCTTTTACATAAAGTATGTACAAGTATGTTTACCATCTAATCGTATTGCTGTTCTAACTGCCTGCTACAAAATCCAGAATAGACTGCTGTCATTAATATGTTTTATTTTAATAATAATTAAAAGGACATAGACATATGTTTATTTTTGTTTAAAATCATAAGAGTATTTCTATTGGTTGTGATATTTATCTGATTTTAGTTTTAGTTGAAAATTATGGCATCTCTTCACTTTTACTATATTCCTTCTCAAATATTTTACGATAATCTTCGTCTTCCTCAGATTCTGTTGATGAAGCTGATTCGGTACCGTTTTGGGAAGTACTAAATGATAATAAAGAAATAATTACAATTGATTTATATATTTCTCATTATTTATATTTATTCTAGAGTGACTTAAAAACATCTAAAAGTTAATATCTGTTCCTTAATATAATAATTATGTATCTTTGAAAAGTTGGACTAATTTTGTCATTCCAATTTAGTTTCTTACATCTTTTAGTATAGCTTTATAATTGTATTTCTTCTTAGCACTATCAGGAATACAACTGTAAAGATAATTTAACTCTTCATTTAATTATATCTAGGATATATTAAAATATAATACTTCAGATGCTTCTCCAAAATAGAGAACCTTTGCAATTAATTGTTAGTTTTCATATATTTATTATAAATGAACACTACAGTGATTTCTCGCCTATTCAGATTGTGAGGTTGCAGCCTCAGCACTTTGATAAATAATTTAATTATCCAATTTACTAGGAAGTATAACAATTAGATCATGCCCCAAAGTTAAGTACTCTAACAGTATGTGTTTGAGATATAAATCATCCTAATTAAGCAAATTTAAAATGACACAATCTATTCTTTAGTTTATTTCTGTCTTTATTATTCTCTGAACCTTATTTTCTATTTGTAGTTGTTTAATTATCTCACTGATCACTTATTTATATTATTGTTCTTCTAGATAAAATATCTATCTTGCTTTAGAAGCTAGCCTAAACAATAAACTTCCTGTGGGATCATGGGAAAGTAATACTGTATCAGATTTAACTTTCTTACAAATAATATCACACAGTGGCATAGGTATCATTTGGTTTTGAAACTCCCTTTCCTGGTGTTTGGAAATCTTAGCAAAAATATAAAATCAATAATACTTTATAATTTATAATTTATTCCTCCTTAAATATACGTAGCAGCCATTCATTTTAAATGAAATCCACATATTGTTAGGTTTGTCTGCTCAACATCCCACCAGACCTGTAGATGAGCTTCAATTCTACTTATCCCGACTTGAACTCCTAATTAAATAAGAAATATGATTACATCAGAAAAGCTTGTTTTGTTCATGAATTCCATATAAGAGAGCTATCTATTGTGTAAGAATTTCTCTTCCTTCTTCTCTGCTGCTTCGATGGAATTTTAACAATCAACCTCTAAGCTGGTTTATTTCTACAGCCACCCTTGTTGTTGCTCAATTTTTTCTACACTGGACAATTCTTAAGGTTTTCTCATTTCTGAAGTTAATGTTCTGACGAATTTGCTCTATTGTTAAGGTTCCTCTCTCACACATGTACAGAATAATTAAGAAAACCAATTTTACCTCATTAATAATAATGTTTATTATATTGATCCAATTTGCATATGCATTTGATACTACAGATTATTTAGAAGGTTATGGGAACTTTTCAGATATGAAATAATGGACTCTTAATGACACCAAAGATATGATGACTGTGGAGTAGATAATTGAAGGAGAAGAAACTGTAAAATAGAAAATCATTTTTAATATAGTTTCTTGAAGTGAAAAAGAAGGGGGAAACGGAGATTAATTTTAGAAATGGGTTTTATTACTTATTCACTAAATCATAACCTCAACATTTAAGATTTTACTTTGCAACATCATAAAAAGAAATTGAAGCAGCTAATTTAAGATTGAAGGATTCAATTAATGATAAAACTGTAGTCTCATTTAGATGTGGCTACGCTGGATTTATTAAAGTAAATGACAACTAGATGGTTACTTTTTACAATAAATCTGTAAGTAGTAGTTCACATATCATTTGGACCTAAGCTGATATATTAATATAATGGGATTAAAAGTAAGTATTAATATGGATCAACAATACATATATGGGATCTGCTAATCTCTATCATGAAGATGTATGTTTATATTTAATATTCTTGATTAGGTTACTGGTGTGGATTAGTTATTGATATATAATTTGAGTCCTGAAACAGAAAGTTGGTGGAAGGATGTGTAAGTATGTAAAGAAAGGTGTGATGAAAACTTTACATATGGGAAAATACTAATAGTTATGATATTATATATTTTAATTTGAAATTTTTGTATTTTTTTTAAACTATATTTTTCATAGGTTCAATAATTATGCTGTTATGTCTGGTGACTAAGTTATCACCGGCTTTGGTTAAGGTACCTATTTCTTTTTGTTTTCCAAAAGTCTTTTCTCTAGCTTTCCCAAAGGTATTTCAATAAATAAATTCATCAACGACCCAAATATTATTGTTATTAAAGTCACTCCAAAAAAAGTCTGATAAAGTGTCATCTCAGAAAACTCTGGTGACTCATAAAACATTCCTATGATGACAATTATAAAGATATAATGTAACAGATATCCACAAAAAGAAATTTTGGCAGTAAATCTAAATGATATTTATCCCAAAAATAAAATGAAGCTATAAATATACACTTATTTAATACATATCTCTCATTCCAATTATGGATGGCAATACAATTAATGTTAATCCGATCGTAAAAACACTTCTGCATATTCCATGCCAAATATTTTAAATCCACATTGGCCAGGCATCAAATTTATCGCTCATTTAAACTGGTCTCCAACCTAACCATAGACTTAGAATTATCCCAAATCCAATTATATAGCAAAATGCCCAAATTGAATATCTTTGTTTAGTATTCCTTGATGCCTTGTGAAGTTAGTGTAAAAAAGAGCCATTAGGTTGTCTTTTTGTTTATTTGTATTCTCTATACATTATACCTAAAAATAATCCAAGATAATAAGGGGGTGCCCTACAATATGACTTAATGTAATAGTCCATGAAGTGTTATCCATCGACAAGCATACTCACTCCTGGAACTGAAAAGTTGTAGTAAATTGATACATATATACTTAAAAACTAAGTGATAATAATAAGTGCTCCTATTGATAATTTTCCAACAAAAGGTGAAACTTTGCTATATAGATATAAAGGAATGAGACTGACCAAAAACATCTAAAAATCATTAGTTAGATACCAGCCCCAAGATAAGCAAAAACTATCCTTATAAAAGTTATCAATAAATAATAACGATCTAAATGGAGTACGGCATTCAAATGCTGGCATCGAAGAGAATTGCCATCTAGGCCCTTATCCTAAATGGGGTCCAATATATGTGTTTATTAATATAGCCATTATATAGCATGGCCATATTCTCAGTAGTCTATGAACGACAATAAGTAAGAGACCTTCAGGCTTAGCTGCTATCTTTTTTGTCTTATTCTATTCATACAATACAAATCCAATGAAGAAACCACCAAGCCAGAAAAATATGTCTACGGAATACAGCATGTCGGATAAATTTAAGAAAACCCATTTTCTGATAAGTAGCATTACTTCCTCTCTATATGATACTCCACCAATTGCTCCCCATATATGGCCAAATATGACCATAAAGAATGCCAGTGATCTGATTCCATCCATCATTGCCAAATTAGGATCAATTATTTTAAAATTTGTGAATGTACCATAACTATCATTGATAGAGACTTCTTGCATTATATTTTTGTTTATTTATTTAGGTTCTTATTAACTGTGAAATATTTCTTAATCATCTCTATCTAGGAATAACTAAGAGTCTTATGAAACTTTGTTCTTTGCAATATATTTGTTTATTTCTTGGCTTATTGGATAGAACAGACTCAAGGAAACGAAAATAAAGAGAATAAGGATTGTAATCCAGAATCCAAAATCATATTCCACAGGCTCAGTAGGATCTAAAAGGGTTAGATCTAAATCATTTACTGTTATCTATTTCATAATAGTAAATGTACATTAAAAAATATTTTAATTGCTGCCTTTATTAGTTCTTTATTATTTTAATTATTTAAATCCTATGTTGTGCATTAATTTGAGTGGCAAAGACCTAATGGCATTCTAAGACCTTAACCACTAAAAACAGCAGTTGAATATGAGTGATTTTTCCTTAAACAGGCATCATAATAACCCCATTTGTTAGCTCTATTGTAATTGATAGAAAAATAGTTATTACCCATTCCCTGATAGGGACATATAAGGTAGCATCTCCTAAACTATTTTTTTCTCTCCATAAAGTTCATAATCTAGTATCATCCTATTGATAAGTCTCTAACAAGTGACATTTGAGCCTGAGCTCATTTCTAAAAGTAGGATCATTAAAAACATATTTAATAATATTAATTTGATTTCTATAAATAAGAAAAACTTAATATTTTTTTATTAATTTTATACATTTCAAGTTGTAAAATATTTATTATAACTCAGAATGGGATAATCCACAAAAGAACATTATCACCAAAGCTTTTCTTAAGATTTTTCCAAATCCCCAAATTAGGTGGTTTTGGTTTGTTCTCATTGAATTCTAAAAATGACAAATCCTATGCAGATAAACTAATATATGATGATTGTTTACTAAATTATTAGGTTAAATACTGCGAAAGTATAACACAGTAATATGAAGTTGATTAAAAAAGAGTAAATATATAATAACAACATAACATCTGATAAATTTTAAGGATTTAATTATTACACAAGCATTATGAAATAAACAAATATTATACTGATGTATAGAAAAAACTAGAAATGATATCTATGATTTGACTATTCTATACATTGACCATTAAAAGGTTGATGACTATCAAGTCTATATCGGCATAATTTGCAATAACCACAATGGTAAAAGCGTCTTTGTTTATATAATTTGCAATGTTTGCAATATCTCATATTGTCTTAAATTAATATAGGTCGAATAATATGAAATCTTAATTACTCCTAAGGATTTAAAAAATGAGGAGGAGCCTCTAGAATTTCTTGAATTTAAAATTCGTTCAATAGATTTAATATTTATTCAATTTTTTATTCTAAAAGCACTCTATATTGTTCACTAAGATCCTTATGAATTATAATTCATTACCTTTATCAATCCCTTTTGTATTATGTGACCTCATCTATAAAATAGTTGTAATCATCAATCCTACTGTAAAATAAAATAAATTGTAATGCTTAGAAGTCTCTATTTATTTATGAGCAACATAGTAAAGTATAACAGAATTAGCTATCCAAAGTGTTAATAGCATCTATGGAACGAAACAAAAAATTCTTTTGATAAATCTCCTCATCAAATATATATATTTGTTTAATAACACTTTATATAAAAATCAAATTTTATTCATCATTTCTCTTGCTGGATGATATATTTATAACAATTACTCAACATCTAGATTAAAATTATCAAATGGAAGGATCAATTAGTTTCTCACAATTATTGCTAAATAAGTAGAGACATTATATGTTGTCAAGTATTCCTATATTATCACATCTCTTATAATTGTTTGATCTAAGAATAATTTATCTATATGCCCATTATTGTATATCTTCTCTATCTATATTCCAAAATTCTTAATCAAAACTAACCTTTCAGAGATTTGCTCCTTTCTTGAGATGTAAAATAATATCAGATTGAAAATAAAAAATGGTAACAGAACGTCTTATCCATATTTTAATGCAACTACAATGAGAAGGTTAAACCTCAAACCCTTCTTATATAGTTGTGGCTCCTTTTTATATTCAATAGTATAGGAATGATTTTTATCCCCTTGAAAATTAAGCATTATATAAATAAAATTATATTTCAATGAGAGATTCTAATTCCTCATCTCATTTGTTAAAATTACTCTTGGATGGTTGTCTTAGTATTAATAAGGTGATTAAATTTCTTTAATTTTGAGAGGCTTTTTAAGGAATAGAAGCTTATTTAATAAAATTCTTAATTCTTTTCTTAAGAAATTAAACTTTGATGAGAGGAAATTAGTTTAATTAAAATACTCTTAAATTATTATCTCCGTATGTAGATTCGTAATTATTTAAAAATAAAATCAACTAATTTATTTCTTTCTTTTATCACATAGGATTTTATCGATCTTCTATTATTCTTTTCAAAAAGTATTTCTTTCTTCTAGTACAGATAAAATTAATTTTAGTCTAGATTAAATTATTCTAATTTATAATTTCTTTGAAAATAATCATTATTAATACAAATTACCTTAATTATTGATTATTTCCCTTTAAACTCTTTCATTTCTGATATTAATTAACTCTTCTACTAGTTAGAATATGATTTCAAGTTCATTTAGGGTGCCAATCAGTGTATATGTTTTTCCTGAGTTAGAGATGCCATAATTTAGAATCAGCAGTTCTTTATCTAAGTATATTGTATTTGCCTTACCATCATCAATGAACTATTTTAACAATGGAGAAATAGCCCTTTTGTAAAAACTATGTGAATTAACCTCTTGGTCGAAGACTTAATCTGACTTAAAACTATAAGTATTATTCGGAAATTATTGATTTCCCTGATTATTGATAGTAAAAGTATTATTATCGATGACATAATCACCTAAGAAGTGTTTAAATAAATTTTTACTATAAGTCTTGCCGTTCAATTGCGGCCTGATCCTATCAACTTTCTACAAAGTTGATTGCTCACATTTCTTCAACAAAATTTTATTACCTTTAGGTGACTCTTACAATATTCTCTGCATAATTTAATTAATCATAAGTATCAATCTCTTCTCTGAAATTTATAGAGTCAAATGTCATCTTGTTTTTGTATAAAATGTCTTGAATTAATATTATAGTTTGGAATATAAATTTTGATTCTAAAATAGCTAAAGGATTACAAAATTAATAATAATCTACATAAAAATATTTTATTGATATATTACAGTGAGTATTCAGAATTATCTCTTTCCTTCGCAATTTCCTACAAAAGCCATCGAATGACATGATCCAATCTGAGTGATCCATATTTAAACATCCACCTAAACTGCCTGAAATATTTGAGTATAATTACCCTTCTGAAAAACAGCTAGCTGGTCAACCATTAATGATTCAGTTATTTTCCCTTAAAAATTTAGTCAGAATTCAGTCGATCCTATCTTTTATTTTTTTCATAGATATATCTCTTTTATGTAAAAAGGTTCTTCTTTTCTTAATTAGTTAGGTCCCTGTTAAATTGCTCACTTTTAAATTCCGAATTTCCATCACTGAAGAATCAAGGTCCATCAAACTATTTTAAAAATAACTAATAATATATCCTTATTCTATCTATTCAATATCATCATTTTCGCATCAACTCAAAATGATCATTTTTGGCTTTTTATTAACCCCCTTATTCATCATCTTCATCTTCATCTTCATCTTCATCTTTATCTTCATCTTCATCTTCATCTTCATCTTCATCATATTGATGTTGATCTTCATTTTAAGCTTCTATGTCATCTTTATACTCAAAAGGATCAAGTAATTATACGCCCTCAATAAATATTTCTTTTTAACCTTAACTCATTTTTTCTTTGATACTGTTAATAGTTCCTTTCAATTTTATTACTTCCTCTTTCAATTAGGTTTGAGTTAAAATAACTCATCAAATTTCAGCTTATTTTCTAAATTTAATTGGTTTAGTTAATTTGCATGCTATTATTATTATAAAATAAGCAGATCTTTAAGGGACTTAATTTCTTTAACATAATCAATTAGGTTATCGTTTTAAATTTCATTACTTCCTTCAATTTCTTGATTTCCTTAAATTACTTAGGTAAATTTAATTGCCTATTCCTATTACAATTGATCCGCTCCTTGAATCTATTCTTTTAGCCAATTTTTTAGCATCAAATTTTCGCACCATTTCCCTTTCCCTTTTCTTTTCTTTATTCTAATCACCAAGCTATATATCTTCATTTGTTCCTTGAATAATTTAATTTATAAATTCTAATTCTCTCTCTTTTTTTCTTAGAATAGCAGATAACTATTTTTCTTTAAATAAATTATAATCTTCATTATTCATTTTTAATGGTTCACAAGGTGGCCATCTGCCCCAATATCCTGGAATCATTTTAATGATATTTATTATTATATTAATTATCAAAAACAATTACTTGAAATAAATAAATCCCTTAAAAAAATAGACCCTTAAAAAATAGACAAAAAAAATATGTGAAATCAAATTTATCTCTTAAAACATTGCCAATCATATTAATAGATTTCAGAAAGTGAATAATCTTTGCGTAGTATAAGATTAAAAACCAATCCTAATAACAATTAGTTACCAATATCTAAATAGTTGCTATAACTATTTCACCTTCATTTGAATTTTTCTGGTTGAAATGTGTTCCTTTTCTCTCAATCAATGGTATATAAATATTTTCATCCCTTTAAAATAACAAATAAAATATATATATATTAAATTAAATATATATGTCAATAGCTGAGTAGAAGTTTTTAGTGGATTAGTTTGGTAGGAACCTGGTTGAGATGAGACCACCAGGCATCCTCAACAAGCAGCCGAATGACATCTAAATAACAGCCGAATAGTTATTAAAGGATGCAGAAATCCATTAAACAAAAGAGATAAGACCTCCTCAATAAAGAATCATGGATGAAGCTGAATTGAATGAATATAAATTTAGAAAAAGAATTTTGTTCGAGAATAGAGTTAGAAGATAGAGAAATTATCTTGGTATATGGGTCAGATATGCATAATTTGAAGAAGGATTATTAGAATTCAGGAGAGCAAGATCAATTTATGAAAGAGCATTAGAGGTTGATATGTTGAATGTTGGCTTGTGGATGAAATATGTTGAGATGGAAATGAGACATAAATTTATAAAACATGCAAGAAATATATTTGAAAGATCAATATA
Source organism: Paramecium bursaria (assembly GCA_016759055.1). Taxonomy (NCBI): domain Eukaryota; phylum Ciliophora; class Oligohymenophorea; order Peniculida; family Parameciidae; genus Paramecium; species Paramecium bursaria. The sequence goes on from VMTU01000086.1 coordinate 115,424, forward strand.
TCTTATGCCAAGAATAGATTAGTTCTGGTTCAAATACTCGTATATGGAGGAGGTCTTAGGAAATTATTAGGCCGCAAGGGAAATATTCAATAGATGGATGACATGGAAACCCGAAGAGAAGGCTTGGATGGCATTTTTAAAGTTTGAGGAAAGAATGGGAGAGAGGGAAAATCAAAGATAACTTATGCATAAATATATGGAAGCATTTCCAAAACTTAAAATTTATTTGAAGGTAGCAAGATTTGAAATTAAATATAAAAATTGGTAAAATGCAAGGGACATATATGAAAGAACATTAGAGGAATTAGGTTAAGAGGCACTTAAGGAGGACTACTTTATTGATTTTGCTAAATTTGAAATAAGGAATAAAGAATATGATAGAGCAAGAGAAATATTCAGATTTGGCCTTAAAAACATTCCAAAAGATTAGGCCTTTTAATTATATCAAGAATATTTATAATTTGAGAAATAATTTGGATAAAAGGAGGATATTGATAATATAATTATTAACAAAAGGAGAATTTATTATCGTGAGGTGATTGCTCAAAATGCATATAATTATGATGCTTGGTTTGACTTATGTAATTTAGAGATGACTACTAAAGATCATGTTAGAGTAAGAGACACATTCGAAGCTGCCATGTAATTATTAATATTTATTAATTAGCAAAAACATTCCCCCAGGCAAAGAGAAGAGATTTTGGAGACGTTATATTTATTTATGGTATAATTATGCCGTGTATGAGGAGTAGGAAGCATAGGATTTAGAGAGGGCTAACAGCATATATTAAAGAGCAATTAACTAAGTCCCTCATGAGACTTTCACATTCTCAAAATTGTGGATATTTTATGCATAATGCTTGATTAGATAAAAGGATATTGATAAGTTTAGAAAAGTTATGGGCACAGCAATTGGTAAGTGCCCAAATATAAAGATATTCTAAGAATATATTTAATTAGAATTATAATTAGCTAATATTGATAGGGTTAGGACATTATATACAATATTCGTCAAGTAATTCCCTGATAATCCCATACCTTGGATTAAATTTGGAGAGTTTGAAAATGATCTTGAAGAGTATGACAGGGCTGATAGTATATTTGAGTTGGCTCTTGAAAATAATTAAATGAATATGCCTGAAACCGTTTGGAGAGCCTATATAGATACTCAAATTGCATTAAAGAATTATGATAAGGTAAGAGAGTTATATGAGAGATTAATCGAAAGATCCAAACATGTTAAAATATGGATAAGTTATGCATAATTTGAGCAATCTATTAATAATATATAAGGATTTAGATAAGTTATGTAGAGGGGAGAAAAATCTTATATGGGTAATGTTGAGATGAAGGAAGAAAGAGCTATCTTGCTTGAGAATTGGAGAGAAATTGAATTATAAATAGGGGATCAAGATGAAATTAAAAAGATAAATGACAAATAACCCAAAAAAGTCAAAAAGCGACGAAAGGTTAAATTATCTGATAATGATGACGAAGATGTAGGTATGATTATCTTATAAATTATAGTATTTGAGGAGTATTATGATTTTATATTCCCAGAAGAAAATCCGTTGTTAAAGAATTTAGATTAAGTTAGACTCCAAGCACTTAAATGGAAGTAGTCATAATAACAATAATGAGTTTTTTTGTTTAACAAAAACCATTTATGTTTAAAATAACACACTCAATCATTTCTTTTTAAATTAAGTAATGACAAACAGTAATCTTTTGGTTTCATTATTTATGTCGATCCAATTACCTTTAATTATAAAATAGAATAAATACCACAACTTAAGATTACGCTATCTTTTAATTATTTAATAGAGCTCTTATCTCATTGTAACCTATTCCCCCTACTACGAATATTATCTAATTAATAGATCAAGAATATTACTAATTTTTTTTATTCATTCAAACTTTCATCGTTTTCTTCTGTTTGCATCATCTTAGCTAATTGTCCTCCTTGCTTCCTAATAGAACCACCTCCTTTCTTATTACTCTCTAAATATTAATTTTAATGTTTATATACCCATTCCATCCTCATTAATTTTTATTGTATCAAATTTTGCTGGTTTCTTGCCATTTTCAACATAAGTCTCAATAAGACTCTCAAGTAAAGGAGTCGTTCTACATAGATCCATAGTAGCTGTAGCCATCTTATTTTTAGCTTACTTCTTCATTTATTCAGACACAATATTAGTAGTCTTTCCTTTTTTAGATCCTCCTTTCACTCCTAAATATGATAGATTCAATATTGCTTTTTAATTTTCGAATGAAATTTTATCAGTTAATGACTTCCTATCCTAATCTGTCATTTCAAGACAAATTGTAGTCAATAGCATTAATCTTAGTTTATCGTATTAATCCAAGTTATTATTTAGAAGCTTTGTTCCCACTTATGATAAAACTTTGATAGAGTTTATATTTTTTCCATCTCTATCAATTCCAGTTGCTAAGGACTGCTCCAAATCACCAACATCTCTTAATTCTTTATTTTCAAATATACCCCAACTCTTTTCAATAATTTTCATATGAGTAGTATATTTTGATAATAGCTCATTATATTAAGGCATAGTCCTTACAATATCTGACATCTATTTTAAATCCATATTCTAGATTTGCCCCTACTATACTTTTGCGGTTGTATTATTATTTACGAATTCCTTGAACTCCATAGGAATACCCTCTAATACTTCTGCAATATGTTTATATCTATATCGATTGAACAAATCATCAGTTTCTGATAGGATAACTTTCTTTGTTATTTATTAACCTTAGACATCTGTCTCCATTTCAAAAACGTCATTATTTATATCAAGTAAATCATAAATCATTGGTTAATAAAAAAAATCATGCAATAATGGGGATAGAGGATCGAATGATCGATCAATAATAAATACAGTTATCTTACCAGCAGTCTTCTCAATGTTGTCATATTATTCATTCTTTGTTTTTTGAAATGATGTGAATAAGTCATATAACCTAATTTATGTGAATCTAGCAACCTATTCTGATATTTTGTTATCACTCTGATTGTATAATAGTTCGAATGAATAAAATTTGTCAAAAGATATTAATAATGTTGCCAATTTGTTTGCAGTCTCCTTCAAGATTGCTTATGTTTCGGGTTTATCTGAAAATACTTGCAACAAACACGATGGCTAATCAAGATTGAACACTTGGTTAGATGCACAGCTAAAGTCTAAATTTAGAATCTTAAAGGTCATTACTTTTGTAATCAGATTTTCACCTAAAAATTATTTATATATTTTATACTTAAGGCTATTTTCTACATTAAAGATTGATCTATTTCATTCGATATTATAAAATGGACTGCACCATACTGAGGTTGTTTCTTATTTGCAAAATCATCAATTGCTTTTTATACAGAATATAATGTAGGAGATATGAAGTAAATAGCATTCAGTTTTGGAAAAGGCTTCCTTCCTAACTCTAGCTTCTCTATTGCACTTATTCCTAATTCCATCAATCTTATTTTTTATTAATGATTACTCTGCCATTTTCATATATGCTGATATAACCTTCAATGTTCTCTCATCCACAATTAGGAGGTAATTCTAAATTTAAGGATGAGCCTGTCTAATTTATATAAACGCCCCTTTAAGTCGAGCTTAGCATATTCTTTTTAATGAAAAGTTAGACTATTCCATATTTTTTTTTTAGAGAAAAAAAAATAACAAAACAAAAAAACTACGAAAAAAAATTTAATATACTCAAAACTCAAAAGACTTTTTTGATTTATGACTGAAGGCCCTTATGGATTGACTCTCTCTTTTTGAACGATTTGACTTCTCTTATCCAATTACAGAATACTTGTCTGATTTTTGGCATATAATGCTCTAAAGCTATGCCTTTTGATTTTTTAATAGTGATATCTCTTATTTTATATTTTTCTTCTCGCTTTCAAATTTCATTTCGAATTCTAAAGTTTATTGTTTAATCTTATCGATTTCCTATCTATACAACATTAGTAATTTATTCTCCTATATTTGTGGTGCTTAATAAAATGGCTTTGCTGAATATACTCTTGCCGTATATAAACCATTTAATCTATTTAAGTCGGATTCTTCTTACTAAATCGACTCTGTCATTAGTAGTTTCTTTGCTGTAGGTCTATTTGTTTGTGATTCCGTTTATAAATTCTAGAACAAGGAAGATATCTGAATTATTTCTTTATTTTTGCCATCTAATTTTTATCTTAGATCCTAAATAATCAATTCGTATTTCGTCTTATTGAGCTCGAGCATAGTTTCATATTCTTTTTGTGCTTACAATAGCTTTTATTAAAACTCTAGCTCTTTTTGATAAAAGTCCTATTATTATTTTTAAACTTAACTCTTAAGTTGTTGATTGGCTTGCAATAAATGAAGTTCCTAATGAAACTATGATTTTTTTTGTGTTGTTTCTTTATCCAAATACTTCTTAAGAGGTGAATCCTCTTGATTAACGCTCGTTTATCTTAGAGGAATCTATGTAAAGATTTTTTTTTTATTATTCAATCTAGCTGAGTCTGCAGATCTAAACAGGAGGTTCGAGTCAGTCATAGATAGTAATAGGTCATCTTAATCGACATCCTTTGATAATTGGTGTGTTTGAAATAGAAGATCCTAGTAGTTTGACATTAACAGTTAATATAATTTATTATGGATCCATAAAATTCTGCTGCCAAAGATGATCAATCAATGTAATAGCGAGGAAAAAGAAGAGGAAGATCAGACTAAAATAATAGAGATTACTTTTGTGGATGTGGCAAGAGCTACCTCTCATACCCCGCCTTATATACACACTTGAAGTAAGCATCTTGATTAAAAATAACTCAGATAAAAGCACGATTCTAAACCACCAGATGGTACTCTACTTCCAAATAATACTGCCCAAAGGACGGGAAGAGGAAGACCGAAAAAGGTTTATTTTTATAAACAAACATATTTAGCTAGATGAAAATGACCCTAAGAGTGTTAAATCAGACGACGAAAAATCAGCATATAGCAATGAACCCGAAGAAACCTTAGAGGATATGTTGGTATTTTTAGATAGTTTAGGCTCATTTAGATAGGTATTTATATAAAACAAAGGAAAATAGGCTGAAAAATTTAATAGTGAGGAAGAAAAATAAAAATATCTATTAAAGAACTTTCCAAAAGAATATTTTTCAAATAATAATGATTTTCAAAGTATTATGGATCACATTAAAGAAATAACAACTGAGAAAGTAATTTTTAAATATAAAATCAATAGATCAAAAACCCATAAGACGACCCAATAAATAAAGAAGAAATTGATCCCGCAAAAAATATAAAGAAAACTTGTATCAATAAAATATTGGCATACTTTTTGGTATATTTGGGACCAAAGATTAACATAGAGGCATACAAGGAGGTATGAAAATAATATATTTAGATTGCCACCTTTACAATATTTTTTGCAAGATCATTGAATTAGTTAGGATATCAGGCTTTATCAGCTTATGAATCAGGAGATCCTGAATAATAGAATCAGGTTATAAAAGTAGAAGCAACAACTTAATAATATTGTGAAGAGTAAAATGGAGAACAAATATTGTTGACTGCTAACGAGTTCATATTATAAATGCTTCCAGAATTTTACTAATAATTAGGATAAGATAAGAAAACTCAAATATTTGGTAGTTAGCCAGAAAAATTAAAAAATGCTGTATATATCACCCAACATCTTTCCTACTGGTTTTATTCTTAAAAATTCACAAATTGCAGGTTAGCCCTTTATACAGATGATGAGTGATTATTTTTAGAAAGAAATAATATCTAATTATATAAAAACGAAAAAAAGATATTATTTTTAATTAATTTAAAAAAATAAATATTATGGAAGGAGTAGAAAGAGTCCATCTTGACGCTAAGACAGATAAGAAGACCAATAAGCCTAATTAGAACAGAAGAAAATAAAAGCCATAGTTTAGAAAACAAGGAAATCGTTAATAATCTCGTTAATAAAATCGTCCTAATTAAAGAGGAGGCTTCAAAAGGTAGCAGTAATTCAGATAAAGACCTTAAAGGAAGGTACCATATAAAATATAATTAAGTTTTCTCAATAATAATAATAACCAAGAAGATAGTAGTAGTAAAGGAAATTTTTGAAAACTGGCAAGAAGAGAGAAGAAGGATAAGTTTAAACACAAGTATTTTATCATGAGCCCAAACCTAATGTCATTCTAAGAGGTCTTGGTAATGTTAATGATGAAATGTTAAGGGTAAATATTTTAGTGATTTTTTTTCATTAGGGAACATGCCATAAATTTGGTCCCTAAGATATGTGTAAAATGGTTAGGGATAACTTTGGAAATATAAAGGTATAATTAAGGAAACTAATTAATTTTAAATTAATAGCCATTAGGAATTGGTCTAGTTAGATTTGAGAAATGGGAAGATGCTAAGAGATGTGTTGAGGAATACCATGGAGCAGGTGTAATAAATGAATCCAACGATAAGGTATTCAATTCATAACCCTATTTAGACTGGATATATATCTGCTAAACTAATCAAAGATACTGATAATGATTGGTATAAATATCTTACAGATAACGTTGTCCATATCTAAAACTTGAAAATCAGAAAGGATAAATAGCCAAGGTAATTATATTTACTTATCTAAGATAATAAAATTAAAGAAGATACAGATGAATATTCAATCCATTAATAATAATCAAAATTTAACACAAATACAAAAATCAAACTCTATGCGTAAATATTTTATAAAAAACAATTTTTTTATTGTTGTACAAAAAGGATTATTATTAATTTATTTTTTATTTGCAGACTAACCATTAGGTTATTTAGATTTATGGCAAAGAAAAATAAAGAGATAAGATATTTATTTATATCCTTTTATTCCTTTTACATTTATCCTCATACGATACTTGTGATTTTTTTGTTTTTTATTAAAGATAGGGTCAAGAGTAATAGAATTTGTAAAAAATTTAAATACTATTGATCAACAGTTTCTCTTTAATTGGATGATACACCTATTATTGTTTCTTTATTTCATTAATTTAACTTTAAATTACCTTTTTTCTAACTATTAAATTGACTAATTGTTGAAGTTAGAAAATCATGACTCTTTGATCATAATTATTGAACGATGAATCACAGAGAACGAATCACAAAGAACGAATCACAGAGAACGAATCACAGAGAACGAATCACAGAAGAATTTAGACTAAGCAGAGAGAAAAGAAAAAAAATATACCAAAAGTTGAGAAATATTGAGAATAGAAATTTAGAATATGGGGATTTGACAGATGAGATTTAAATTAAAACTTTGATATTCGAATATTGATGCACAACTGTAGACAAAATTGCTAAATAAACTTAATAATCAATTTACCTAGGCGCTGATTAACTAATGGAATAAGAATTTGATGCTTATTTTAAATATAATCATTTTAAAAATTAATCTTTAATTATCATATATTCAAAATTCTTCAAGTCTCTATTCTATTCGTAACTTAACATTGTTAAATATTCTTATTCTCTATTTGTTACATTAACATCACAATTTCTTAATGCCTATACAAAATCTTGAATATCACAGCATCCATATTTAAGATCTTTTCTTTTGGCTAATATAACATGGATTGCATCTATAAATTATACATTATTTTTGGAGAAAAAGTTTCTAAATTTATCCTTTATTCTCTAGATCTCCCATTCCTCAAATAAATCATATTATCCAATTAGTATTCTAAAGATAGTTTTAACCATCTCAACATTTTAGGTGAGTCTTGAATCATACCAAACTTACTCCTCTGAATTATCCTCAACTAAATATCGAGCCAATAGTAATCTTTCCTTTTCATTTTATATCTTGAAGGGTTCTGTTTGAAATATTATTAACAAATCTTAGATACACAAAGTCTCCTCTGCATAGTCATCATAGGATTATTCAACCTATGATATTGCTAAGTGTTTTAATTAAAACTCAAATTTCAGTCTTTTAGCCACCTCCTACACTTCATATTAATTGACTCTTATCATTTTTTTTCTACTATTTGCTTTAGATATGGATCTGTCATCAAATACGAAAAAGCTTGACTAGTTTGGTGATTCATTTTACATCATCGATTACTATTTAGATAGTCCAATCTATTCATAAAACATACTCTATTTTTTTAAGAGTTATGGAATTTAGATTTTATAATTTACTGAAGACTATTTAAAAATTTAGAGTTATTATAATTATTGCATTTCTTCTTATTACATGTCTTAGATCAATAAAGATTTTTATTCCTCTATCTTGGAATCTAGAAGTTATTGCTACTCTGTCTCTATTTTATTAGGTTAAACCTTGATATTCATGGATTCATAGTCCTTAATAGTCTATTCTTATGAATGTATCACTTTATTCAGACCATCAATCAGCTAGTTATAATGAGAGATCTCTTAGGAATACTATTTCTTTTATTTTTCTAATTCAAGTTGAAGATTGTGAAGCTATCGAGCTGTTTCTACAGATTCCTTATAAATCTATTATCTAGACATAATCGGCGATTATGCTACGTCCTAATTCTGCTGCTTTTTAATCATCTTTATGTCTCTTTCAGACTAACCAAGTTATTACTCCAATCTATCTATCTTTTATTTAAGATATTAATTCTCCTACATAAGGGAGCTTATTTTTAAAATTATTTCATGGTTCTCCTAATATAGCTTCTTAATGGTTTATTCCTTGATAATATATTAATCTTAGATTTCTGATCCTGAATTCAATTGGATCATTTCTTATAAAATTTTATTATTTAACTTTAGTCGCCTGCATTCCTGTTAATAATGTTCTAATTCAATCTAAATATAAATAAAAATATGTTTACTGATAGTTCTTAGAACCTAGTATATCTTATATCCTTTTTCATTTAATCCTATTCTTTTAAGACTTTCAGTAAATCAGCTCTTAATTATTTAGTTTCCTATTTAAGTTTTTCAACAAAGTTAGATTCATTGGAGATTGTGGTTTATTCAAAGTTGAATAATCTTTATTTAGGTCTCATCCTATTTAGTGATGATTTCATTTCTGTAGTTTTGAATACGTAATCGCTGTCATTTTAGATATTAGTATTCCTTGATGTAAAAAATAAAGCTTTTACACTGTTTTACAACCTAGAGAAGATGGTATCCTCTTGTGGTAGGGAAGATCCATAGTTAAGGCCCTCTTTTAATTCAACTTTTTATACATAAAATATCAATTAATTTAATTCATTACTCGAAGTATATTTACATTTGGTTTGGTCTATTTTACAGGTTTAACCAAGCAATTAGAATATATTACGTATCTCAGAGGATCGATTATCAGAATATCAAAAGCAAAAGATGGACAGCAATATAAGAGTGCCAACCAGTCATAATCAAACAATAGAAATAAAGATAATGTGCCTCCTGCCCCAATCAACAGCAATAGAATGCAGTAGATGTATGCTACTATTAATTTTAACTTTTTAATGGTTTTATCTATTATTCTTAAAATTAGTACTAACGCAAGGGATATTAATATGATATAGTAAAATTGGATTTCCTAATCAAAGAGATATATACTAGGTATATCATAAATCCAGCCAAACTTGGATTGATTATGTGTCTTAAATAAATGGCAACTACTTAAGTATACTTCAATTCATTTGAATGTTTTTGACTACCAATTATTCTTGTAATGAGGGTACATTTCTATTTAGGATAGTTACTTACTACAGTTTCTTAGATTTCATCATGAATCTATTACTAAATATCAGGATCAGTTACCAAAGGCTCTGGTGCCTCAATTTCCTATTGATTGTCATCAATCACTTAAAGTTATGACTTTTTCTTTTTTTTAGTTCGTGGTTCAACTTTGAAAGTTTATATAGCCATTCCTTCCCTGCTTACTATGGTAGTTTTCATTTTATTTGGCATTCTCAACTGGGTCTTCGATTTTTCCAACTTTCTCTAAGTATATCTAGATTCTGAGTTGAGTTAAGTTTCCTCCACCTCCACAGTGGTCTTTCTCTGTAATTAAGCCTTAAAAAATTTTGGCTATTCATCATTTTTGAAAAACTGATCCATATCTTATTGGGATTCTAACTATCTTACAAAGGGTGATCTTTAATTTTAGGGAGTTGACTTCATTGATTACTACCTTTTCAACATTTCCAAGGCCTTAACTGGTTTTGGAGATATTTGAGCCAAATATCGTCTGGACCTTATTTTGATGATGAATAAAAGCCCTAACATCAAAAGAGTCCACGACCCTAAATAGATCTCGACCCACATTATAATTAATTATGAGTATATAATAATAATTTCTGTCAAATAGGCTGCATGAATAATACTATGTCAAACCCTATAATCCGTTTCCCAGAGACCAAGTATTAATGTTATTTAGTCCTAGTAATAGAAAGTTATTGAATACATCCCCAATCCTCGAATCCTTCCAAGACCATGTATTTATTCTAAATCTAAACATGAAGCTTACAATAATATGAGGGAATAAATAAAGCAGAACAATAGAAATTAAGAAGAAGAATAAGGATCTCTGAATACAATTTAGAGAATGCATCAAACACCATTCTCTCCAGTCATCAAAAGACCCACTACTGTTTCACCGTATCGACTTAATGTGGTTGAACAGAAGGGTGTGAGGACTAGTCTAACTAATAATGAATATAGATTTTATGAAAAGGAATAGATTAAGACACCGAGAAAGATGAAATATTTTGTTAAGTACACAATTTAAATAATCATAAGATCAATCGCAGGTTCAATAAAATAATAGCCTAAAGTTAACTAAGATAGCTTCTTTATAGCTGACGGGTTTTGTGGTTATAAAAGTTCAAGTATATTTATGGTTTTAGATGGTCATGGCTAATTTGGTCATATTGTATCATCAAAAGTATGTATATTCGATTATCATTAGGCCTAAAATATAATATATCAATTATTGGAGGTGTATTTCAAGAAGATTGATCTATCTAAGATTACAGATGTTTAAATTGCCAAGGGGTTTGTAGATTGCATTAAAGACACAGAAATTCAATTATTGGCATCAGGTGTTGACATTACTATGAGTGGATCAACCATGGTTTGTGTTTTATTGATTGATTAGAATATATGGTGTGTCAATATTGGAGACTCTCGTGCAGTAAATTTAAATATTCTATAAAGGTTGTAGTTTCTGATAATTTTACTACTGTTTATGAACTATCAAAGGATCACAAACCTGATAATAGCGCAGAAAAGGTAAGAATTTTGAAATCTGGTGGCAGAGTTTCACCAGTGAGGAATGCGAATGGTCAACCAATCGGTCCTCTTAGAGTTTGGGTTAAAAATTAAACTTATCCTGGACTTGCTATGTCAAGATCTCTTGGAGATACTATAGCTCATTAGGTAGGAGTTACAACCTAACCTGATATTATTTCTCATAAGATATAAGCAAAAGACTAATTTATAGTGATTGGATCGGATGGTATGTGGGAATAGTTAGATAACAAGACAATTACTAGAATAATTAGAGACAACTTAGATAAGGGAATCGAGACCATAACTGAAACCTTAATTTAAAGGTCAGTTCAATAAGCTTAGAAAGCAGGTGATCTCGTAGATGATATTACATGCATATTAATTAAACTAAACTGAATAAAATAATATTTATCTAAATTTTGATTTTGATTTTATTATCATATTTCATATTCCAACAAGGGTTACAACAATTCCTGAAATTCTTATTAGTTTTCAATGATTTATTTAACTGCTGCCTTTATTTATTCAGTAAACTATCTCTATTAATTTAATTTTCTAAGTCATTAATTATATAAATACTCTCTTAATTAAGCTTCAGGATATGCAAGTCTAGGAGCTGCTGCACCTGCTAACTCATCAAACTTCTTAGCTTATGTTTATAGTGAACTAATTCTTAAAATATTTAACTGTCTTTCAACTCTCTGAGCGAACATTTATTATTTATACTGATACACTTCGATCTCCTTTTAACCTAAATTTTATTATTGCTCATCAATTTATTATTATAACTAAAATGTTAAAATAATAATGTACATTCTCATATTGCTCTTATTGTTATTAAATTCCATCATCTATTTTCTAAGTATTCAGTAGAGTTTAATTTAGCGTATTTTTTAAGGTAGATATCTATTTGTGCACCTAAGTTGTATTATTTGCTGTGACCTTTGGCAATTTAAGAGCTGAGGGCTTTGAGACACTTGAAGATTATTTATCCTTATTCATATATTTTAATTATATGGTTTCTCTCTTGAATACTGCTCTCTCCATTTCATTAATAAGTTTTTCTTATTATTTCTTCTAATCATCTCTCCTAAGTTCCATTCTATGTATCTCCTTCTTAAGTTCTTACAATTCACTTTATCCTACATTGGGATCAAGAGCATCTTGCATTTCCTTTTCAAGTTGAATCTTTCTCTCCCATAACAAAATTTACTTTTCAGCCTCTAATATATCATTCAATAAGTCAGCTTTACTATCCTTCAGCTTGTCGATTTAAACCTCAAATCTAACTGATTCTTTCTCTAATTCCTTTAATTTTTCAAGGAATTCACTTTAAATGTGATTATTTTCATTTGTTAATTTCTCAGATTTTATCTAATATCTTGATAAGTCATCATTCAGCTTATTCATGTCATTTTATAGATTTTTTAAACTATTCTTTATTTCTCTAATCTCTTTTTCATGTGATTTATATTACTAGTTTAATCTCATCTTCTTTTATTCAAGAATAGTTTATTTATTGCTGAGTTGATCGACTGATTATGAGCATTCTTCATATTCCTTAGTTTTTTCAACAAGTTGAGTTTATTTCTTGATCCAATCTCTGTGCATACTTTCACATTAAGAAGTTAGTTCTTCTTTTTATCTTTTCAAATTATTTTTAGTTGCTTCTAATGGCCCTCTACTTTATTCAGAAGAATTGTTGGTTAATTCATCATGTATTTTATTCAATCTACCAACTTCATGTTATTTCTTTTCATTTAGTTCATGTCCCTGTTTTATTTGAACCTCATATGTGGCTACTGTAACTTTTTTGTCATCTCTTTCTCTTATTACTGTACCCTTTTTAACTTTTAATTATTCTATCTATTATTCAGTATTTAACTAGTCAATCTTAACTCTCGCTATTTCGTTGCTTAAGTTTTCTAATTCGATTTCCTTCTCTTCTATTTCATTAGCAATAACTTAGGCTTATTTTAATAGATTCAAAGCTGTCTTCTCTAATGTGGTATTTTCACTTTTTGAGTCTAACAAGTCTTCTAATAAATTTTTAGTCTCTGTGTGTAATTTCATGATATTGGTTTCTATCAATCTCATTTATTCATCAATATTTCTTTATTCCTAATCAGTAGTTTTGGTTTCAAATTCTGTAGTTTTGATAGATTCATCTAACAATTTGAATTAAGCAAGCAATTTTTTTTATTCCTCCTCCAACTCTTATCTTTTATTTTCTAAATATTATTTTTCATTTTCTAATTTTCTTCTATTCATGTTGAGTTCCTCAGATCTTATCCCTTCCTTTTTAATTTCATTCTTAACACCATTTAGCTCTGTTCCCAATTATATGTTTATCTCATCTTACTTTTTGAAAGCTTCTCTAATCTATTGGAGTGCATTATCCATTCTTTACATTCTGACTAGGGATTTCTACCATCTTTCCATCAAATTCTTTTTAGATGCTATTATTTTTTCCATTTCAGCTTAAGCATCTTTCATAATTTATCTAGCATTATCAGTTTCATCTTTCTAACTAATTAATTGAGCAGTGAGAATTGTTTTTTATTCTGTTAACCTTTTTATTTCTTCATTCATCTAATCTATCAAATAATCCTATTTTTTCTTATCCTTCTCAAGACCTGCAATATTTTCTTCACCCCTATAAACAGTTCTCCTTGTTAATTGGATTTCTGCCTCCATCTGTCTATTGTAATTATCAATTGTGTGGAGTGTTTTCGTCAACTTCGATAGTTCGTCTTAAGCTTTTAAATACTTTTTTCTCAATTCTTCAACTTCCTTTTTCTTCTGGACATAAAGATCATTTATTGTTTTTAATTTTTATTCACTCTCTATTCTTAATTTTTAGACTAAATTGAAATTCTCATGTGCTTGTTCAAAATTCTATTAATTCTCAGCTAATTATTATTAAACACCATATAATCTAACACCTTAAATTATTTATAATAAATTACCAATATCTTCCTTCTGTCTTTCTAACTTCTTTAATTAATCCTCTTTCTCAGTCAATTCTAGATCAACTCTTTGATGTTCGTCAGATAACTGCTTATATAAAGCAGTTTAAAGTTTTTATAAAAGATGCTAAAAAAATCAAATTATCTCATACGTGATCTGCTGGGAGGAATGACATTGGGTCTTCTTCATCCAATTAGTCATGATCTTCGTTTCCATTATTACTCATTTGTAAATTAATATAAAAAATAAAATAAAATAATTTCAATTTAATCTTATCTCATAATAGCCACTTTTCGCAACATTCCTAGCCTTCTTTGTCAATACCTTTGCTCCATTTCTAACTTCCACCTTGTCAATCTTTGTTTATGATGGACTATAGAGGTTAATGAAGAACTTCAAACATACCAAAAAGTTTCCTTATTAAATATTTCCTTGAAATTAATCATTAGTGTTGTAATTTACAACAAATCTTATCTATTGATCTATTTCTAACTTTCCTATTCTCCATGTAAGTGCCTTAATATAAAAATATATTTATTACATTTTCTTATTACTGAATTTATCCTTGCTATAGTTCAGTCTCACCTAAAGTAAGACCATTAGGTAAGTATAATTTAATATGAAATTCTTCTACAACATAGGACTAGCCTCTCACAGGTCTGCTTGATATTTTCAATTCTATTCGAGCCGATGTCTGTTTTGTTATTTAATAATTATACCTTAGTGAATGTTATTTTTGGGATCAAATCAAATGGAACCCTTGCTTGTATGTTTTTGAGATTGTAATAAAATATAGTGCTTGTACCACTCGGAGGTGTGAAAGTTAAGACTTTTTCCCTTTCATAGGTATCTAATTTGTTAATCAAACATTCATGAACTGAATAATCATTAAATGGTTAAGGTTGAGAGAGAAAAACATATAATTCAGGATACCCAGACAGGTTGCATTCTACTTTAATCTCTCCATTTATTTCCTCAAGTAATGGGGATCCATTTTTGTCTAGCACACAATCCAAATATTCTATGACATCAAATAAAACTTCTTCATCACCTTTAATTTCTGATAATTTAAATTAAGAATTCTCTCTAACATCAGCTTATGACTCAATATATTTATCTAGAAGTGACTAGTTTTCTTTCTGAACATTTTATCTCCCTATAATAGCTTCCTCAATCTTTTCCATAATGCCACTTGGTTTTATAATACTCTCTAACACGTGCTTTTATGTTATTAAAGGATATCCATAATCCAACAAATTATCAAGCATCATCACAGTTGCACTGGGGTTTTGTTTTAATTTTTCAGCAGTTAACCCATCTTTATTCGCTCCCTTTAATACATCTAGGCCTATAAAGAGAGTTCCAAAAACTTATAATATTGGGATCTCTTGTGTCAGTATTGCACACATAATAATATCTAAAGACTAAACGAATGGATAAATAGCATCTCTAATTCTTATGATAGGATATTCTTTATCCTAATAAAACAAATTATCAATACTGCATTAGATCCTTTGAATTATTACACATATATTGAAAAGAATTCAGGTAACGTGTCCTTTCTTCTCTATCCTCTATATGTTTTATAAGCCAAAATATCTCTTAAGACCTATAAAAAAATATTATATACCCAGTTTGGGAAATTATGAAAATAGCATCTATAGACATTATTTATATGATTATATTATTGTTGTCTCTAATTTAGATTTAGGCTAAGCCATTGAATCCGAAGAAGGTGCTATTTGCCATAAATTGTGGTGCACCATCAGCATATAAGGGATAAGCAGGAATATAATACGAGAAAGATGTTTAATCTGATCCAGATACTGTGGTTGCAGATTATAATTAAAATACGGAAGTTTCAAGCTAAACAATCAAATTTACTCGTGAGCCAGATATTTACCTC
This sequence comes from Paramecium bursaria, assembly GCA_016759055.1. NCBI lineage: Eukaryota > Ciliophora > Oligohymenophorea > Peniculida > Parameciidae > Paramecium > Paramecium bursaria. The sequence goes on from VMTU01000086.1 coordinate 131,561, forward strand.
ACTGAAAGACATGCTTATAAGTCCTTTAGTTACCTCGTTCCTCTCTAAAAGGAAGGGACTTATGTTTTAATTTTAAAATTTGCTGAGGTATAAATCTTCATCTTATGTCAAGATGTACTTCAGCTAACCCAATAAGAGAGTATTCAACGTTAAATTTGGATAAAAGAGGGTTATAACAAATTTAGACGTGTTTGCAAGAAGTGGAAGATATGCTGCCAATGATGAGTATCTAGAATTTGAATATACAGGAGGATAAGTCTATTTTAATGTAATTATAATTCAGTATTTTTTTTTAAGAATACATTATGTGTGGATGCTGTCTCAAATGGAAAACTAATGGTCCAACTAGAGAAAACATCTTTAGATAATCCATATATTCATGGAATCGTATTGTTTGGAGGACAACTAAATGGTATTTTTTAATAGTATTCTAAGACACCGATTATAATGATTACTAAGAACTCAGATAAAACTGGGACAAAATTTAAAAACAAGAATAGTAGAGATAAGAATAAGAGAGAAATAAAAAGTAAGAATCAAGGGTCAAGCGAAAGGAGAGGGTAAAAATCAGAAATGATCAAATTAATGAATAAGAATATTCATTTGAGGTAATAAATTTAACCAATTAAGACTTAAAATTAAAATGTACAACAAGCGCCACGATAGGGGTTAAAATCCCTCATTACAGGACCTATAGGAACAGCTGGACTATGGGTAGGATTTTTAGTGACAGTTTTTATATTCAAAAATTTGTTTAACAGAATTTCCAACGTAATTTTTTAAAAAATAACTAATCATAGACAAAATAAGTGACTATAAGTAACGAAGAATCAAAGAAAAAGAAATGATTTTATTAATATATGTTAACTAAATCAATAGGGGGCATTAAAACCAGCGGGTGGCAATCCAGTGTTGGGGTCTGTACCTTTAGGTCTTCTGAATAATAAGATATGAGGTTCAGGTCTATGACATTCATAATGATTCCATCCTCTTGACTATTGAACGCCGAGTGCTCTCCATTCCATTTCTGTCAATAATTTGCCTAAAAAAATAATAAAGAAAAATATTTTAATTGTGGGTTACCTCTGGTGATCTTCTTGAATATATGTTTTGGTAGTATGACGTGTCTATATTCATAAAAATCATCTTGATATTTGTCACTATACTCGATGTCTTCAGGATAATGAGGCATGTATTTGAATTCAAATTATTTATAAAAAAATTATTAATATTATCTTATATCGAATTCAAGATAAATAATTGATAATACTATATATATTTCATTTATTCTATAATTTATATCTTTCTTAAAGACTCTTCAAACATGTCCTTTAATATGTGATTTTTTTTTCATTGTAATACATCTCAGACATCAGAATTCTCCATTTATTTCGATTCTTTTCCATCTACTTTTTCCTCTCTTATGAAAGCTTATAAGATAGCAAACCCTAATAAGCATATATTACGATAATACCTCTCTATGAACAGCATTCCTTAAACTTTCAATTGTGTGATTTCCTAAGTAATTCTTCGTTCTTTATGTGCAAACTTTCCAGTGACTGATAGCAGATTTCAAACCAGTAATTACATTACAGTGGGCACAAGCTATTTTATATTTGTTCACTTTCTCTTCCTCAACTTAACTTAAATCTGTTACGTTACAACATTCGAAACTATAAATAAATTATAAATATTTACTGACTATTTGACCTTCTTTCATTATTAAAGCAAACGTAACAATAAATCTTATTGCATTTTTAACAGTTATACGGATTTAGGGCTAGATGTTGACAAATTTAGCATTTTAAGGTATCATCATCTAAAGCATTAAATTATGTTTAAACTGGTTTAACAAATTCGTGTATTTCTTGACATTTCTATTTATGCCTTTTATATTTATGAAGTTTCAACTTCTTCCAACAATACTCACATTTACATTTTGTTTGTATTAATCTACTATAGATAAAAAAATCTTGAGTAAAATAATCTACAATATGGTTGCATTAAGTGCATTTTCTCACCTTAATGCTACAACTGTGGCACTAGACACCACTGCAGAGGCGACAGATTGCGGGAGTTTCACCTATTTGAAGACAAATGCAACATAGTAAATCATTTGGGATATAACTTTCTTTATCAAAAGTTATCATTTTAATTATATGAAAATCATATTTTTAAACATATAAATCATAAAATCATTCTAAATAATAGATATCACA